>VWYP01012710.1:0-20975 GCA_013400435.1 Pycnonotus jocosus | reverse complement strand
TCTGCTCTCACAACGGCCGGGATCGCTAGCGATTTCAGCCCCGCTGAGGGTGTGTGGAGGCACCTGTCTCCGGTGCTAAGGTCTGCGGTGCTCCTCCTCCTCCGCGGGGCTCCTCCGAAACTGCGCCGAGAGCAGCACTCGCCCAGGGACGGCCCCGCCACGGACTCCGCCCCGCAGTGCCCGCAACCGCCATGGCCACCTTGGTCCCCCTTCCCACCCTCCCTTTTCCCAGGTACGTCACTTCCTCCCATGCGGAGAGCGGGTGAGTCCCAGTGGAGGGCGGGCAGCCGGTGCCGCGGCAGTGCTGAATGATCGATGGCTCCGCCCGCCTCCCAGCTGGGACCGCCTTTTGCCCAGGTCTCGGGAGTGGCGCTTGCCGGCGGCTGCGGGCGAGCCCCGGCCGGTGCAGTCACTGCTGGCCGGCGCGGCGGCGAGCAGTATTGCTGGGGTGCAGTATGCGCGAGAGCAAAGAAGTCAGCGGCCGTCGGGTTCGTTTCCCCACGTGTTTCCTCGCATGTCGGGAAAATTCAGTAAAATACCTTAATGGATATTTTTGGCTGTCAGGGAATCTGTAGCTGCTGTTGGGCCCTTGGGGCATTTTTAGGGGGTGGGGAGGGGAAGGCAGGATAGGCTCAATGTCCATTCACTGTTCTGTTCGTTCAGGTGTGAGTCGATGAGCAGAGAGAGGAGAGACGCAGCAGAAAGTCCGGTAGCAGGAAGAAGGACTTTTACGTGCCCTGCACCTGTATGGAAACCTGAAATGGTTTGTGATGGTTTTATCTGACGTTTCTGATGGCTTTATGGCAACCTAGGGAGCTGCTGCTGTGTTGAAAGGCCACCTCTGCTCTGCTGTCTGTTGAACATATACAAAAGTGATTTTGTAGACTTTAAGTAAACTGAGGTGGGCACATGGTACTGCCGGGGAGAAAAGTACAACACAGAGGTGCAGGGGAGCATTTCTGGCCAGAGTCCGCTGCTAACTTTGGGTTGTGACTGACAGGAGGTGATCAAAACTCGTGTTACTTACCCTCCACGGCGAGTGGCACAATCGGGAGCAGACGAACGGAAAGGTTCCGCTTTGCTGGTATGTCCTACGTGCCTGGTGGGAACCGGAGTAGTCTCCCAGCAGAAAAGAGCGTGACGTGAGGAGAAAAGCGTCGTTAATCGGAGCTCGGAAAGCCAGTGGGGAGCTGGGCTTTCAGATCGCGATTGTGCTACTCTTTCAATCCCACAGAAGAGAAGGTTCGCGACAGCTGCCGTGAGGTTTCCCGGCCGTTCAGACTGGGTGCCCACGGCACGGGGCGGAGCGGCGGGCGGTGGGTGCGCCGCGGCNAGTGGCACCGCGGCCCGACCGCCATGCCCGCCGCGCCACCGTGAGCCCCGCGCACTGTGCCATGGGGTCGGACCTCGGCTGGGCCGCGCTGGTGCTGCTCTTCGCCGCCTCGCTGCTCACCGTGGCGGCCTGGCTGCTGCAGTACTGGCGGTCCACGGCCCTGCGAGCGCTACGGCGTCGCGGAGCGCCGGCGGAGGAGGCCGGGGCCCGGGCGCTGCTCTCGGCGCTTCTCGCCCTCAGGTCCCTACGGGAGCAGTGGCAGCGAGCTTGGGTGCGAGCTCTCAACAGCCAGGCGCGCCGGCACGGGGTACGGCAGGGCACGAGCGGGGAAGCGCGGGGAGCGGCAGCGAGGTGAGGCGGGCGCCCCCCGCCCGCTCTTCGTTCGCGGGTTCCGGGACAGCCCTTCCTCCGCAGGGCGCTCCGGCCGGAGGAGCCGTTAGGCACCGGGAGCCTGTGCGGACGGCTTCAGTTCGGCCTGCGCGGGAGTGTGCTGCGGTGTGTGAGCACGGAAAGGGCGGAGTGGGTCACCACGCAGGTCGGGACAATAGTGTAGTCACTCTGATGTTTCCACAACAATCTCTTCGAAATTTTCTGGTATTTATTTTCTTTAATCTCCCAGTGTTGCTATTGTTTTATATATCGTTCTGAAGTTCACGAAGGAGTGTTTGCTTTGATGATTCCATATGGAAATAATTGCATTATAGCTTGTGTAGCCTGCAAGGCAAGGACTTAATGCCCACAGAAACTGGGGTCCAAAGTCTATTGCAAGCTCCTTTTTTTTTCTGTCTTGTGAGTGGGAAGGGGTAGCTTTTCTGTTAAGTTGTATAGGAAAATAAAGAGCTAAAAAAGGTTAGCATGAAGCTAACATATTTGAAGAAAAAGCAGTTAAAGTCTTGAGGAACATGATGCAAACTTATGTTTGGGTTTTCCAGCAAGATAGGAAAAGTATCTCCCTTTTTGACAAAGTGACAGATTCTAGGCAGGATTCAATGTGAAGTGCCTTCTCTCATTGGGCTTAGTGCTTCCCTGCTTCCCCTGTAGAAACTTACCCTGTGCTTCCATGCCCCTTACCACAATGCATTAGTCATCGTGTCAAAGTGTCACAAGTTTCCCATATCTGATATGCTGTGCTTTTCTGTTGTGTTGAATTACTCAGATTCTCACAAAATGACTTGAATACATAAGTTCCAGAATTTAGAACTCCTCTAAAGGGAAGATTAGCCAGGGGCTGAATTGGCATGGAGGCCCCTGGAGGGCCAAAAACTTCAGTTTTTGCTGCAGCTGCTCCTTGTCTTTCTAAACCCTAAAAGCTGTTCTCTGAAGCGGGGTCTGGCAGTTATCCTGGAGGACTTTGTCTTACGTGAGATTTGGAGTTTTCCTGGAGGTGCTTATGTCTCTTTGTGAATTCAAGCTTTAGCTGGACACCTGGTTTCCTTTCTCCGTATGGACAAGCCGAAGTGGGTAGAATTGTAGTGTGCCATAGTTCTGGGTGCCGACCGGATTTGTGAAAACAGACTGGAGTGTCTCTGGGACCCCACGTCGTTCATCCTCTTTGAAACTACCTGCATGGCTCTGACTACTGGGAACTAATAGAGTTCTCTCTTTGCAGAGTTCAGTGCAGATCACATTTGAAGAGTGTCCTCAGTTACCACAAGCTGCAAATATAAATTGTGTGATATGCAAGGGACAGTCAGACCACAGCATGGTAAGGCTTTGCTGTTCTGAATTGTACAGTGTGGTGTTACTCCATTGATCGTGTATTCTACAGAGGCTGCTGAGGCCTTTGTGAGGGAGATGGTGGAACCAGGGAGGTTTTGGGTGAGGTTTGTTTGGAGGAGTTTGGAGGCCTGTCTCTTGTTTGGAGGCTCTGGAGCTGCGCATCGGTGAGCTGTGTGAAAGATGTGTTGGTGGAGCCAGGGTGTATGAATAGTGAACCCAAACATTGGGGTCCTATTGTAGGGACCAGAAGAGAGCTCTTGTCACAGCACAGGGTCTGAAGTGGCAGATTTGCAGGGTGGCACTTGGTGAGAATAACGTGCTTGCCTCTTGCCAGGATATAAAATCATCTTTTCCTTTACTTTTTAGGTGCTGTGCTGCCATCTGTCAGCTGAAGCTGTGAAATTCCCTGTCTCTGTTACTCAGCAGTCCCCAGTTGCTGTTTCTGTGCACACGTATCATGTCACTTTGGCTGTGCTGCAGGCTCAGGTAAGGGTCATAAGAAGTTAGATGTTGACCTTACTCCTCTATCTAGTCCCATTCTGACTCAGGAAGGAGAACCTGATTCAGTGCAAATAAAGGCCTCGTTGGCCTGGACGAAGCAGTGGTCACTTAACATTTGATGAGGTGGCAAATATTTCCCATGTGCATGCCAAGTCTTGTTTTCGTAGTCTTCCTCTGCAGATTTTGGCTATGAAACATAGCTGTAAGAAATTCCAGAGAGTTTTGAGACATGGCAGCATTCTATACTGTGCATTTAAGTGGGTGTTTAAGAAGCAAGAATGCAATTACCCTCATGGCATAATGGAAGGGAAAAGGTATGTCCTGTGGATATGTGAATGTATGGTGTCCTGGTGGTGGGTGTGAAAAAGAAATGTATGGTGAGGAGTAGTTTGCTTGTCAGTTCCCCTCATTACATTCACAAGAGCACAGTACAGCCTTTTCTGTATGTTGGATATTGGAGATGCTTCTTCCAGCAAAGCTCTGAAATCACAGTGGGTGGTAACTCCATAGATACTTTCTGTCTGGATTTGATTCTCTTCAATGTGGTTTTGTTTCCATCATGATGAAGGACTTGATGCTGGAGATGATACCTTGCTTGGAGGCAGTATGCTCATCTGTGCACCAAAAAAAAAAAACCAAAACAAAACAAAAAAAAATTTGACATGGCAAAATTAGAAGTAACTCAGTGGTAGCAGAAGCCAATCCCATGCTGTTACAGGCAGGTTAAAGCTTGTTCTGGAACTCTTTTGCTCTCAGAAGCCTCATTACAATTTTCAGCCTATTTTTATCAGGTCATTCCAGTTCAATTTTATACCTCTGTTCTGTGGTCATCTCCTCCAGAGAGCTCTCTCTTTGGCATGTAGTGTGCCTGCTGCCAATCTAGTTATGGTCAGCAACAACAGTTGCTTTCATTTCTGAAAGGTCCCCTTTTTCACATCTCATCCAATTGCTCCCCTTCTGATTGACATTTTCTAGGTCTCCTTTTCTGCACCTGGTGAAGTTTTGCGTTGATTGTTCATGTAAGGAGTTGCATGTGGTATTCTAATTGAGGTCTTGCTGCTTCTGTTTTATGAAATGCTGGTTAGATTACCACATGCCTGCCTGTGTCTTGGAATACTTCAAGTACTGTGTTCCCAATTGTGTCCTGTCTGTTCTGTACACCTCTTGTTGGTTACTTATATCTGTTGCTTTTGTCCAATGACTTTCTGTGTTGTCAGTAAATGTCAACCTGGCAATTGAGAACTATGTTGAATTTCATTATCCAGTTTTTACTAGAGCTCTCAGGTCAGTTCAGTTCAGTTCCTGTGTGGTTCTGCCTTTGTCTGTCAGATTGGTGATGCTTTTATGGGTACATGGGTGTGCAACTTTTTAACTAACTTCAGCTAAACTGCAGGATGTTGTACAGTCTGTTTTTTTGTTGCAGACCCAGATGGGTTTTCAACCTTTGCATCATCTCCTAGAGATGCATTGCTGTCACGATCCGACCTTAAGGGTAGGATTCGTGTTTAGGTTCTATTAAGTAACCTCGAGGCACAAAAAGACACATGCAACAAAAACTTTTGAATCACTACAAGATACCTTTATTAAGCAACAATCAACCTTTTATGTGTGTGTGTGTGTGTGTGTGTATGTGTGAGAGAGAGAGTAAGAGAGAAAGAAAGTGTTGCTGAGGGGGAAATAAAAGGGAAAAAGGGGGGGATATCTACCACCAGCAGGCCGAAGGGTCATCCCTTGTAGATCTTTCTGTCGATGGGCTTCATCTGTCGAGAGGTCCTCCGTCCATGCGGTGGAAGGGAGCGCTCAGCTCGATGAATTTTCGAACAGTTTTTATGGGATTTTCGGAGCGGTGGGCAGCCGGCCAGAAGGGGGGCGAAGAGCCGCAAAGGCATTGTTCATTGTGCATTTGACCGTGTTCAGGAGGGCGAGGTGGCAGGTACCAAAGAACAGGTCGTATCCCAGGCACCCAACCGAGCTCCTCATTGTTTCACCGGTCCATCGAGTCAGCAAATATTCCCTCAACCCCCCGGATCCTGTTGGGAGGGGTTGAGCAATGCCCAGTGGTTCCCCCTTAGGCCAGGCTCTCGCTTAGGGGGATTTAGACAGTCGTGAGGCAAAAATGAGAGAACTTCAGTCCGTTCACCACAATTGCTAACTTATAAATGGTTGTGCTTACATTTGACAATGGCTAATTGATGTAGCTCAGTAAATACCCTATGTGTTGGTGGCCAGTTGGGCACTTTTGGCTTGTACTCTAGGTTTTTTCTTCAGAAAAAGAAATAATGGATCATTTTTCCTGCTGGTGGTGCCTGGGCATCCAATAGCAGTGAGGAAGCCAGATCTTGCTATAGAGCATTGAGGCTTCTGCAGCTGTTTCATCCTGTAGGCCTGGGAGCACTTATGTTCTGTTTTTTACTGTCGCACTGGTGTGAGGGCCTCTCAATTGCTGAATTTGGAATGGGGCAAAAATCACCTAATGTGGACAGAAACTGTTTCCAACTATGGGTATTTGTTCTGGGCCAGGTGGAGATCCTCTTGGAGGAGATACAGAATGAGGGTCTCCGGGTGTCATGGACATTCAAAGACAGACCAGACTTGGACCTTTTGGTTCTTCCACGACTTGAGCTTCCTGAGGTGAGTGGCTAACAGTAGGAGGCTGACTGTGAGTGGAGGAAGGGAGGAAGGAGCTAGAAGGCAGGCTGCTGTGGAGAAGGGTTGGCAACTCACTGCTATGGCCCTGTAGGGGAG
Organism: Pycnonotus jocosus; assembly: GCA_013400435.1. Classification (NCBI taxonomy): domain Eukaryota; kingdom Metazoa; phylum Chordata; class Aves; order Passeriformes; family Pycnonotidae; genus Pycnonotus; species Pycnonotus jocosus. Next base: position 14,677 of record VWYP01012710.1, on the reverse strand, counting down.
GGGATTCTTTGATCCTGGAATCAATACTAGCTCAGCTGTGTCAAAACAGCATCCTCAAGAGGGTTGAAGTGGTACCAGTATCTATTGAAGGCTTTCTACCTCTGTAGGTTCCTCCTGCTGTTGTCAGATCTAGAGCTGCAAAACGAGCTGGGTTGCCACTCTTCCTTTGTATGTTGTTGTTGTGGTTGTGTTGGCTTGGTTTTGTTGTCTAAGTTTGGTTGGGTTTTTTTGAAGGGATTAATTAAGATTTAAGAGATTAATGTAGAGAATCCCTGGGTTAGAGGTTTAATGAACAGAATGTGGATGTGCTTGGACTTCTGTGATCCAAATAGGTTGGTTGATTTGTTGTTTCATTGAGACCTTTGTTACTTTATCCTGAGTAGATATAGGAATTTGGCTGTTTTCCCAAAAGTGTGGTGGCACCATCTCGGGAGATGGTGAGCATGTTACATACTGTAAAAGCTATATTTTAAAAATTTACACCAGATAAACCACAGAAGTAGAGGCTTAGTTTGTCTCATTTAGAAAGCTTGTGTTGGCCTGCAGCTGCTACACAGAAGCTTTAAGCACTGCAGGCGGCGAGTATGGAATATGGGAAGAGTGTCTGGGAGGTTATTACTGGGAGAATGACTGTGTAGCATGTTAGAGGCTTGAGACGCAGGTGGAGCTGTAAATGTGATCTTTTTTTTTTTTATGACTTTCCTGCGTTTCCTCTTGATTTACGGAGAGAAGGATGAAGGGAGAGCGGATCTGTCCACTATAAAGGATCTGATCGAGGATACCATTGTCAGCACGAAGCCAGCCATGATGGTGAATTTGATGGGCTGCATCACTGGAGCCAGTGTGGCAAGTCACTCTTCTCGTGTCATTCTTGTGCCTCAAACACAGGCCCCAAGATGCTTCTGAGGGCTGAGGCTCAGGCAGGAATCCAAGGGTTGTCTGGGCGACAGCGGAATCCTGGCCTGCACTGTCATAGGAGTTTGGGTGCTTCGACATGGTGCACAGGGATAATTAGAAATTGCTCCCAAGGGCGACTCCTTCCACCTTTTTCCTTGGATGCTGATTGTCGGTCATGTACTTGCAGAGCTGGGCTGCCTGAGGTACATCTCTCTTTTGGCAGTCGCCCTTGCTCTGAGCACCAAGGCGCTGTCCAGGGAAGCCTTTGCAGGCATGGAATGACCCATGGTTTGTCATGGTCAGTTGACCGTCCGGTAGCTAGCTTGTGCTTGCCTCTCTCCTTTTCTGTCTGCCTTAAACTTCCCATCTGAAACAACACGAGGGCCCACTGGAGGTCAGTAGTTTTGGAAACCTGCAGCATCTCTTAATGGCTTTGTGGGTATTCCCTTGTGTTGGTGTGAGGAGCTACTTAACAGATACAAGGATAATGCATCTTGCTGCTGTCTGCTGGCAAGTGAACGATAGAGATATCAATCTCACTCTCATCATTCCTCAGGTACCCACCAATAAGTTGACTCAAGAGACCCCGTCTGGAGTGGCAGCAGCCCCTCTGGGTTCTAAGCTGTTGGTCCGGAATCTTCGAGTGCTGAACTTGGGCTGCCAGGGGAAGGGAGGTAAGCATGAAAACATTGCTGATCCACAGGGGCAAGCATGCAGGTGGCGAGATTGGAGCGAGTGGATGTTTTGAGTGGGTTTGAATGGAAGAGAGAGGCGTGTGCCTGACGAACCACTGCCTCTTGTTGACGAGTGCACATGTGCTCTCTGTTGCAGGAGTTGGGGAGATACGCTGCGTGGCTGAGCTGGACAGCCCCCCACAGCAGAAGTGGACAAGGCCGATGACAGGTGGCAGTGTCGGTGCTGCAGGAGAGATGGAGTGGAATGACGAGTTCTTTCTGTAAGTGTCTGCTCTCCTTCTGGCTGGCAGAGTGTAGGTGGACTGGCACAGTCTCTGGGTATCATTACCATGTTGCAGTAACTGATGTGCGTGGTGCAGAGGTGAAGTCTACACCGCAGGGCAATGTCCGTTTGTGCTGCCCCTGTGCTGGACTGACCGCAGCTTGCATACGTATTTCTCGTGTCTCTGGACACTCTGTTTTAACTGGGTGGGCAGAAATGCTGATTGTAGGTGCAGCAGGTGCAATAGAGCTATAGCATGAACAGCCTTTCGGAGGGATTGCCCTCTCAACTTCCACTGGCAGCCTACACAGCTCTGCAGAGTTCTCATTTGTGTAATTTGGTGCTCTAGTTGTGTCCACAGTAGTGCACGCTACTGAAATTTTGGAGAGGGCGATGAGACGTGTGAGATTTGAGGTAGGGAAGATACTGAATGGGGTTGTTTGCTCCATGGTCACTTAAAAAAACAGTGCCTGACATCAGCTCGTCTTTGGTTTCAACAGAGAGTTGGGACCCAGAAGCAAAGAACTGAAACTACAGGTGCTGGGGAACAGCAGCAGAGGGGGAAGTGAGTACAAACAGCCATAAGATGGGTTGTAAGACGGGGAAGCAAAAATGCCTAAGAGACTCACTGTGCTTTAAGCTCATGGTAGTTCTCTGCCAGTACATGTGATGACTTCTGCAAAGGATTTTTCATATTTGGCTTTATATGAGCTTCTGTGACTGTGTGAAGTAACTCTGGGTTCTGTTCTTCTTACCAAAACGGTATGGATCTGACCTTGAATCAGGAGGGTCCTGTGGCCTGCCTGTCTGCACTCTGAAGCAGGGAGAGGCATGTGGGATTTTTCCTCCTGTATTAGGACAGCTTTGCATAAGGCTGTTAACTGTTCTCTTGTAGTCAGTCAGAGACTAACTGCAGCATCTGTTTTTGATGGAGGCCAGACAGTGGTCACCTTTTTAAGGGAGTTGATTCCTGAATTGTTAAAGAGGAGCAGAGGAACACTGCCTGCCCCTTCTCCCTCTTGAACCTAGGAGTTAGTGGAGTTGTGGGGATCTGCTGTGTTGGCCCATAAGGCTGCTTCCCAAAGGCAGAGATTACCTTGGAGGTGTCTGAGGTGCTGAGGTCATGTGAAGTGTTTCATTTTAACTCTTCCTTCTTGCAGATGTGCTGCTGGCATATACCACACTTTTGATAGATTCCTTGGGTAAGCAACCATCTGGGAGACAGGTCTGCTCACTGGCCCTGGGAGCTGGACAGTCACTGGCAGCTGAAGCTACCATTACATTGGAGGTGAGCTCATGACCCCACAAGCTTTGCATGCACGCGTGCTCTTGGAAGCATTCATAATGTGAGCCTCTAGCTGGAGACACGCATGTTTGGACCTGAGTTTGGCACAGAGGACTAGCAAACTCTTATGCCACGGAGGGGTGGATATCACTTGACCCTCAGTCCCTGAGCATCTGCTGTTGAACTGGTACTGTACTGGGGATGGCTCTTTGGTGCCCAGAGCTCTAGCTTTTGTTGCCCAAACGTGCCTGCCTTTCCATCTGGGAAGAGGAATGCCTCTCTGAGCAGTGCTTTACTCTTTATAGCTGCTGTTCCAGGAGTGTCCTGGATCTTTGAATGCTCCGCAAGCCACGTCTCTGCGAACCAGCATCACCCCCACTAAGAAAGTGGAGATGGACCGGACCATCATGCCCGATGGCACCATCGTGACTACTGTCACCACAATTCAGTCCCGGCCCAAGGCAGACTGCAAACTGGGTGAGGCTGCGCAGCAGCAAGTGTATTGTACAGATAGGTGGCTCTTATGACAGCACAGACTTAGCTGCGATATTCCTATGGCTGCTCATGAAAGCAGTAGCAAAACTGTTTAGCCGTCACATCTGGTTATTGCAGGCTCACGCTTTATGTATTGCTTTCGGTGTGTGAGTCAGAACATGGGCATCCTTGCTGTTCCCCTAGTGTCTTTGTGGCTGGCTGGAAACTCTTGTGTAGCCCTAGGGGAGAGAATTGATACAGCTCTGTGTCTGGGGGGAGGTGAGGGAAGGATAAGCCTCTCACACACCCTTCTGGTGGTGGGAAGTCTAATAGATATGCTGCCACATAACCTCTGCGTGATGTCAGGCTAAGTGTTCAGCCATGCTTTCTCTAGTTTCTTCACTGCTAAAGAAGTTAGGCTGAACATACTAAATGCAGAGCCAAAAGCATGTTGACCTGACTTACTAGGGGTTGTTGCTGCTTGCAATCCGGCATCCTGGTGAATGTGGTGCTGGATATTCCAAGAAGTGGGCCTGGGAAATAACACGAATGAGGTATTGCTGTGTGTCTGCTTCACAGGACTGCAGCCCAGAAAGGCAACCATATCCTGGGCTGCATCAAAAGAAGTGTGGCCAGCAGGTCGAGAGAGGTGATTCTCCCTCTCTGCTCTGCTCTTGTGATACTCTGCTTTGAGTACTGTGTCCAGCCTTGCAACCTCCCAACACATGAAAGACATGGACCTGTTGGAGTGAATCCAGAGGAGGACCACTAAGTTGGTCACGTACCTGGAACACCTCCCTGTGAAGAAAGGCTGAGAGAGTTGGAGCTGTTTAGGCCAGAGAAGAGAAGGCTCTAGGGAGACATTACAGCAAGCAGCCTTTCAATACCTAAAAAGGGGCTTACAGGAAGGCTGAAGAGAGATTTTTTACAAAGGCATGCAGTGACAAGGGGGAATGGCTTTAAGCTGAAGGAGGGTAGATTTATATTAGCTATTAGGAAGAAATTTTTCCTCTGAGGGTTGCCCAGGGAAGCTGTAGCTGCCCTGGCTCTGGAAGTGTTCAAAACGAGGCTGAATGGGGCTTGGAGCAACCTGGTCTAGTGGCAGTCTGGAACTAAGTGTTCTTTAAGGTCCCTTCCAACCCGAACCATTCCGTGATTCTGATTTTTTCCCGGTAGGCGTCTTAGTGCTTTGTTGCCACAAAGCCTTACAGGGCTGCCATCCATGCAGGCTCTCTGAATGCTCACTTGAGGCTTTTTGGGTTTGTGTGTAGGGGGCACAATATGATAGCATAGTTGTGTAAGCTTTGTCTCCACTTACTGGTATCTTGGTGTCTCTTTTGCTGTGAAGATTCACCATCAAGGTCGCCTTCCAAAGTGGAAGTGACTGAAAAGAAGACAACAGTGCTCCTGGAGACCAGCTGTCCTCACAACCACTTGCCCAGCAGTAGCTGTAAGCGCTTGGAAATTTTACTGAAGTAACTGTGTTCCTTAGCCTGTTTTAGAAAATGGCAGTCTGAGTGTGGCTCCCTGAACTCGCTTGCATTTTCTGCTTCAGAGAATGTCCAACTGCCTGAGTGAAGGTGGGGGGCAGAAGGCTGGTGGTGGTGGTGTGTGGGCAGTAAAAGACATTCCCCTTTGACAATCCAGTCAGTGACTATGAGTCAGTCTTGCTTGACAAGAACTCTCCAGGCTATCTGGACCCAAAGAGCTTTGCTTAGACTGCACTTGGGGCTCTGATTGTGTCTGGAACAGAGCACTGTAGCTGTTTTGACAGTTTGCTGCCAAGCTGTTGGGACTCTTTGGAAGTCTCTGTTGGAGGGGCAGTGTATTTTAATGGTATACCTGGTGGGAAATGAAACTTTCCGGGTACCTGAGAAAGCCAAGAGATAGCCATACAGTGCTTCCTTCATTTTGTTTATTTGAACAAGTCTGTCATAAACTCTGGGTGGGGAACTACATTCATGTGCATGTAAGTTGCCTATTGCAAGCATTGCGATCAGCAAGCGACCTTTTGCCTCTGCTGAAGGTTGCTTCTCCAAGCATCGGTATTTTTCTTGTGCTCAGGGGATAGCCATATGCCCAATGGCTTGGATCCGGTGGCTGAGACGGCAATCAGGCAGCTAACAGAGACGAATAACAAGACCACCAAGAAGACACCAACAAAACGTAGTACACTGATCATCTCAGGAGTGTCCAAGGTCTCTGGTAGTTAGGAGCTGCATTTCCAGTCTGGGAGGTTGTTTTTGGGGATGTGTGCATGAAACTAACCTGTCCTGTAGGGACCAGTGTGGGAAGGTTCTAGCATGGATGACTGGCTCATCAGAAGCCTTTCGCTGCTTCCCGGTGAGCATTAAAAGGTACTTTGCCAATCTGCAGGGTAGCTGCCAGTGGGAGTTCACAAAAGGCAGCTGCAGAAAGGGATGTGACAGCCATAACTGGTTTCAAACTTTGTGGAGAGTATAAGTAGTTCTCCTTGTACTTGGCTGTGGGAGCGAGGGACATGCTACAGAACGCTTTGTAATCAGCCACGTTCCAGTATATTTCAGCCAGAGTTACAATTGTCCGTCTAGCACTGATGATCTGAACTGGGCCACCCATATGTAGGTGTAGATGGAAGTAGGGAGATGAATGCAATTCTTTTGATTCTGTCTTTGTGTCTGTCTGCTCCTCTAACCACCCTTCAGGTACCTATTGCTCAAGATGAAATGGCACTTTCTCTGGGTTATGCTGCATCCCTGGAGGTCACAGCATATGGGGACTCCGAGGCAGAGGGCACAGCTGACCAGATGCATCATTTTACTGAATTGTCGCAGCAACTGGAAGCGTCGCCATTGGGACAAAGGGACAGTCAGGAGCTGGATGAGACAGCACGATCAGACATCTCTGAAAGACCATCTGTGGAAGATATTGAGTCTGAAACTGGCTCTATGGGAGCCCTTGAGACAAGGAGCTTGAAAGATCACAAAGGTAAGTATGAACTGTTAGGTAGGGTAGCTAACATGGGCCCATAACATTAGCTCTACATGAGGACAAAGTGACGTTCAGGTTCCCCAAGCATGGAGTCTGCAGCCACCTTTCACTATAGCAAAGAGCAGCTTCTGATGGAGCCTGGAAGAAGCCTGCCTTTCTCTTGTGTTTTTTTTACTGGAGTGATTCGAAATGCCTTCATTTGTAGATGTCTGATTCCTGTAGCATTTTAAGTTTCTACGCTGTCTTAGATGGGAATCCTGTGGAGCCTGTGTGTTACAGAGAACCCCTTTTCTCTCTCTGGTCTCCACGTCCACAGATCGGGTGCATGACTGTAAATAATGATCCATCCTCTGAATTTGGCCACCTGTGGTGTGGGCATGGAGGCCACCCAGCACTGTGGATTGTATGGGCCTTGATTGCCCTCCTTCTTTCTCTGTTAGTATCGAAGCAGCTAGTGCCTCTGACCTGTCGTACAGTAAGATGTCCACACAAACTCGCATCTTTTAAATGATGGAGTGGGCTGCCCCAACCTAGCTGCTGTCCTGGCCTTTCCGCAGATTTGTCAGTTAGGTGGATGGTGCACCTTGGATTTTTCTGCTACTGACTTACATAAGGAAATACAAATCAGAATCTTGATTACTCAGAATATTAGAGTGGGACAAACTTTGGGGAATTGAACCATGTTATAACCAGGTATACTTTGAGCTGTGGAGGCCCCTTTTTTGAAAGTCAATGGGTAGAAGGATGTGTGACCCAGATTCTTGAGAGAGCTGGTGGGTGGAGAATAGAGGGAAAATGGAAAGCAAACCCCCTCTGTAGGAAATAGTGTTGTAGTGTTATATGGCATGTTTTGAATGTGTCTTTCTGATCCATTTGAAGTTGAAAGCAATCGGTGTCTCCATCTTCTCCTGCTTATGGGAGTCATAAGGAGCCATTGGCATTATTTGCCTCCAGACTGGGCACATCGTGAAAGCGCGGGCAGTCGTTCCCGGCACTAGATGACAAAGTTAATCCCTGCGCTCTTGAGACACACTGGTCTGAGAGGCCTTTTCCCTCTTCTGTGTTCCTCTCAGGGTCTTCAAGTTCAGGTGATCTCGCTTGTTTTCCATTCATAGGAGTCTTGGCTTTCATTTAAAATGCTAGACGCTTCCACTGAGAGGAGGACGTGGTATAAAAGGAAGTTTATGCAGAGAGGACATGGGATGAAGTGTTTAATGAGGCAGCTTGTTGGTGTTGCAGTCTGTCATGAACTGAGACATTGCCTTGTGTTTGGAAGCTGGGATTAGCTGACCAGCTGTGTACTTCTGCCTCTCAGTTTGGAAGAGGACTGCTGCATATCCGAGAATGGCTGAGTGTGTTACTATCCCTGAAACTTGCCAGTGCAGGACGCTATCATGTTTCTGTCTCCTTCCTGTCTCTGCAGTTAGCTTTCTTCGGAGCGGTACCAAGCTCATCTTCCGGAGAAGGAGCAAGCAGAAGGAAGCGGGCCTGAGCCAGTCACACGATGACTTGTCCAATGTCACTGCCAACTCCACCACCAGAAAGAAAACTGGTAGCTTCTCTCACCGCCTCATCAAACGCTTCTCCTTCAAGTCTAAATCCAAACCCAAAGGTAGTGATCACACATCAGCTGGTGAGAACTGAAGGAGTGAGAAACTCATTGGAAAGACTTCTCAGAGATCATTTTCTAGTCTCTTGTCTTCCCACTCCGTGGTATCTGTGACTTGCAGTCCAGTTCTTTCCAGCCTTGGCTGAGGGAAGACACCCCAGTGCTTTATGCCGTTTGGGGAGCGGAGGTGGCAAATCCAGGACTTAGGCTGTTTGGCTGCCTTGGCTTAGCCTCTGCTTGTTGCACCCTGCTGTGCTCTCCCAGAAAATCGAGGTGGTGTGCTAATCCTCCTGGGGTCCCAGGAACTGCAGAAGTGACTCCATGTGTGTTGCCGTCTGGCATCGTCAGGTGCCTCACGGAAACGGGGGCCGGTCTCTCAAGTGGCAACCTTCAGAGTTAAAATCAAAAAACTACTGAGTTAGCTACAGCACTGAGAAGTGTCGGATGTAGCCTCACTTAGCTCTTCTTGTGACAGAGAACGATGCAGTCACCGATGAGCTAAACACTATTATTGCTTGTGCTTGGTGCAGAGGCTGTAATCTGAGGTGCGCTGCAGGGTGATGCGTTCCTGGGCTGTGAGCTGTCAGAAGACAGCTATCAGAGTTGCGGTCCTCCATTTGGCTCTGCCATTGGAACAGTCTCTGGTTCAGACAGCACTGAGGAATCCCTGTTTTTTGTGCTATGTTGAAGGAAGAAGTCTATAAGAAGAAGGAAGTTTTATTCACTGCACAAGTAGAAGCCTGAGCCCTCGCAAGAGTGCCCGATCAGTGCTGTCGGTTCCGCCACCCTGTGCAGCCACCTCGTGACACACCACTCCTTCCACATCTGTGTTCTTGAACAGGGAAGGGCGTGTACTGGATGCACACACCGGCTATTTCATGAGCAGATCCCTTACCCTTGAGGGTGGTTGGGGATGTTACCAAAGGGCTGCCAGGCTGTCTTCCAAACCTGCCGAGCGTCAAGTCTCGTGCTGTCACACTTCTCGTGCCAAGGGCTGGCACCATGCAGAGGTTGTATGGCAAGGAATAAGGCAAGGAATGTAGTGAAAGGCAGTCTAATGGGGAGCCTGAAGGCACGTGGCAAAAGTTTACATCTCATCACTGATGCATTTCCTTTAGTAGAGAGAATGTTTCTGGATTGCATTTGGTATTTCCTTCCTTGCAAACACGATCCACCCCGTTCAAACAAAGGGCATTTCTGCAGCAGGTATTTGCAGAGAGGGAGAGGCGTGCAGGGGAAAACAGAATCCCTGTGCAGGAGGAGACTGTCATTCTAGAGGAACAGCTGTCCAGTCTCCTGACCCATATGCATCTTATCTGTAATATCCCTGGAAGTTCCCTTCAGATACACGTAACAATGCTCTTTGGAGAAACGCTCACGCCCTGTCAAAATGCCTGGTTTGAGAGAAACCTCCTGCTCTCCTGTGGGTTGTTGAGTTAAGGAGGTGGGACAGATGGGAGGAAATACCTCACAGGAGAGCTATTTCCCAGGCCTGACTGGATTCTCTAGCTCTGATCTTCCTTTAGAGTATCTCCTGTGATGCTGTCTGTTGCCCTTCCTTACGCAGGATGCTGCCAGCTGAAAAAGCAGTTCTCTTGATGGCGCGGGTAAAATGTGTTTCTTGGAAGGACAAACCCTGACTTGCTGATACTGCTGCTGTGTGCCATTTCCAAGGACCGGAATGTGTTTGGTGTGCTGCAGCAAAAGATTTACAGGCGGCTGTTTCTTGCATATTTGTACAGGTGGGGAAGGCCAGAGTTACCAAGGACTGTAATTGAAAGTGCCAGTGTGTGCTAGCAGGAGGGACTCCTGGCTGTTTTTCCTGCTGATTCCTCACATGACTGGTCGTGTGTGAATCTGAAAAATTGTATTGGTTCAGCTGACCAGGAACCTCTACATCCGTTTTGTCTGGGAGTCTTTGTTGTCCCCGAGCTCTGTCGTGTCTTTTATCCTTTGGTTCTTTACTTGTCCACATGGCACTGTGGCTTTGTTTGCACTTTGTATACAAAAGTACCCTTTGTATACAGTCAGAGAACTCAACTGTTTCTCCCTGAGGATCATTTTCCTTGATGCAAGTGATTTGTTTGCACTACAGTGCCGTTTGGAACTTGGCCATCTCTAGCTTGCCTGTAGCAGTCCAGCCACTGGTTTCACATAGCCTTCTTTTGCCAGGTTGATGTGGTGCTGTCACATGCAGTGCTGTCCTTCTGAGGCACACCCTTGTTCCCAGTCTCAGAGTTTGGTTTCCATTTGGTATTCTCTCTTGCACTATCCCCTCTATGACTTGTAGCTATGACAGTACCTTATGTTCCATTTTTGGATTTTATTTATTCATTCTAACACCATTTCAAGGTACTAAAACTTGAAGAGTTGAACCTAGACAGCACCATTTCTCTGCAGTAGCTTCTCTTATAGAGGCCTTGCAGTAGCTGGTTTGAGTGGAAGAGCCTGTGGCTCTTTAGCTGTGGGATAATCGAGGACCTGCTGTGGGTCTCATCTGATAGTCCCATGTTTTTTTTGAACTGTAAGAGCAGCTTGAGCTGTCTTGGTGCGAAGCGGCTGGAGGTGAACGCTGAGAGTCACCAGTGTTCTTCCAAATCAGGGATCTGAGGCTCGTGTACGCAAGGAAGACTGTGAGGGCTAGCCAGTGTTTTCCTGCTCAGTGTAGACTGGAGGCAGGAAAGGCAAGGTTTCTGTCTGACAAACACATATCTACATTCTTGACCAGCGTATTTTGGTCTGGCTTGGAGGAGGAGGTGATAGGAAAGGGAGTAAAATGGAAGATTGAGTTACTCACTGGCCTTGGGGACCCTTTCTAGCCATGTTAAATGGGCAGTTCCTGCCATATGTCCATGGCTTTCCTGTTTTGTTGGCTCCAGGCTGTGACTTGCAGTGGAGGTACGGTTTTTGATTTTGAACTTGATGTGGTGGAAGACACCTGCATTGTGTTTGGCAAAATAAATGGCACATGGGAAGCGTGCCAGTAGGAGCATATTTTCCCTTGAATTTTTAGCAGTGGTTTTTATCACAGGCAATAAATTGTGCTTGCAAATCTGTGTCTGGTTAGACAGCTTGCAAAGGAAAGGGATGTTGTCAAGTGCTGACAGAGCACGTCCCCAAACATTAGGTCTTACATCTGCTTGTGTTTCCTAGAGGAGATGTAGTTTCTGATACTGTGTTGCTTCTCAAAGTCATATAGCATAGGAGTGGTATTGTAACATTTTATCTTCTTTTAAATGTTCTCTGTAAGTGCGGGCTGTTTTTCAGGGTGTTTGAGAAACAGCTGTGCTGTTTAAGGAACAGAGGGATAGCAGGGCATGGGTCTGTTGTGTGCATTTGAAATTTCTTGGTTCTGAAATGCTCATCATTAACCATGTTGATCTTTCTTCTTCTTACCTGAATGAGGCTTTTTTTCTGGCCCACAGAGATGTTTTCATCCCCCAGGCAGTAGTTAGTTTTGTTAGTCCTGACTATGAGAGCACAGGTGGCTCTTCCTGGTTTCTCAAAGGTGTGAATGGTAATGAATCTGCCTGGTGCTGGAAGTGTGATTATTGGTGTGAGAAACAATTTGTCTATTCTGATCTTCTCAGATGGAGTGAGAAGGTCACATAAGGTGGTGTTCTCCAGAAGCTGCAAAGACAAAGTCTCGGGGAATTTTCCCCCATAGAATGGCTGCTTTAAGAAACCTCTTTTCTGTTTAATCCTTAGTTGTGTTTCTGGCTTTAGGACAGAAGAAATGGTATTTGAAATCATCTTTCCCTGTTTAACGTCTTCTAGATACCTGTGCCCTCGCCTTGGTGCTGCTGGGGGCTCTGTGGCATTTCATAATGCCTGGGACCACAGAGCAACCCCGTGAATGGCACAAGCCACCATCAAACTTTTCAAGCTCAAATGATCTGCAGTTGGCAGATTGTTGTCTCAGGGTAGGCTCACTTATTTGCACCTTGTCAAATTGGTCCTTGATCAAATACATAGTGGAAGAGGAACAGAGCAATGGGCTTGAATGCACGGAGGCTTCAACCTGCGTATGAGGGCCTGCATTCCAGATGCTGTGTTCTGCTGCTGGCTGCGGAAGCAGAACAGTGACTTGTAAATGAAGCCAAAGTAGGCGTTGCATTGGGGTTGTTTTGGTTGGTTTGCTTGGAGAGTTTTTTGGTTTGTTGGGGGTTTCTTTTTTGTGGGTTTTGTTTGTTTTGTTTGTTTCCTATTTTAACGGAACAGATCTCCTAGAATTTACCTATGCTGTGTATTTTTATTCCTCTGAAGAAAATAGATTTACACTAGCTGTAAGCATGCTTGTAAGTATATTTCTGTCTGGGTACATCTTCTCCCTGTGCTTAGGCAAAGCTGTTTAGGAGTCTCATCATCCACAAAGCCCTTGGTGTTGGCCCACGAGAGATATCCTCTTGAGTCCGTGGAAAACAGACACAGGAAAAAAACTGAAGGGAACCTCAAAACCTCAGTGTTCAGAGGGTGCCATAGGATTTAGCACGATGGATGTCTGAGGCCAGAGGAATTGGGTACAGGGATGTGTATTTGCACGTGCTTATAATTAGAGCATGCTCTGCAAATTCCTATACCAGTAACGGTGCAGTGTTACTGAGGACAGTGCTGATAGGTGGGACAGGAGAGTGGCCATACCATCTTCTGTGGCATTCATATCCATTTCTTGCACAGAATTCTGCAAGGGCAGATCTGAGCAAGCAAGTCCAATTCCTGCCCCTGTAAGCACCCTCATGTTGCTTATGCAGTTGAGGGTGGGGTTTTAGGCAGCTTGACTGAAATGAGGAAGAGCAAGAGGAGACTACCTGGGTGGAGAGCAAGTTCAGTGCAGGGGAATGTAATGAAAACTTCTTCAAACCATGGACATGTGCTATTTTTAGAATAGAACTGGGCCTATGGCAAATGTTTTTGTTATGTCTTTTGACCTTAGCGATACAATAGCTTCTCTTGGGTAATTTTTTGCCAAACCTACAGAGAAGTAATTTCTGGGTAGCTATGGAGATGCTTGAGTGTTTGGAGGGTTGTCGGTGGTGCTCTTTTTTGCATTGTTCTCTCTATCCCACTTCCTCTACTGCAAGGTCACAGTGAGTCTCAGGGTAGAATAACAGTCCCAGTGGCGGTCAAACTTTTGGCAAAGGTGTGCTTGTGATATTGCAGCTCCTTTCTACAGGCACGACTGCTCCACATCACCTTTCCTTGCTTTGTAAGGTACTGGACCAAATACTCACATGGAATTTGAATTAGTGCCCTCCTTGTGTGTGCTCTTTTGTACTTTGATGCTTTCTGTCTGAGTGGATTATTTTGGCCCCACATTGTTCAGGTGGGAAAGAATTGGAACTGTGTAGCTAAAAACTATGTATGGCTAAATGAAATTCTTGCACCTTTGTAAATCTCGAAGAAGAATTCTATTGCTATGTAATGGCTGAATCTGTTAACTTATTAAAACATATGAAAATCAAAACCTGAGTCTGACTTCATACTTGGTGTAGTGCTGTTTCTCTCCAATGATGGCAAACCGTGTACACTCATGCAAGAGTCTGTAACACCCCAAAACATTTAAATGTAAGGGGGTAAACTGAGGTTCCTTTGCTCCGGATTTGGTGCACAGGAGAAATACCTGCAGTGGAGGAGAAGGTGAGTAGGTTATGAGAGGGGTTGGTGGCGTCCTCCCAAAGCAGGGAGGCAAGCTGGGATTTAGATGTTATTCCTTCCTTTTATTTAATATTTTTCCTCTCTCTGATTTTAGTAAGGGAGTCTTTATTGCAAATGCCAATTTTCCATCCTAATTGGAATTTTTGTACATCATAGGGCACATTTCCCAGAAAATGTATCAAATTAATGTTGGCAAATCAGGCACTGTTCAGCACCATATCCACAGAATTCTGTGAATTCCCAGGAAAACTCGCTAAGTGTTTAACTCCCATAGTTCATCTCTTTGTAAAGTTCAATTTATTGCATTTTTAATGACATAAATCCCATGAACAGTTCAATCCTGGCCTAACTGCTGTTCCTTGGACACAATGGGGTGGTTCTTTCCTGACTTGGCACGTGTGAATGCTCATCTGACGTGAGCTTCCCAACGAAATAGGATTTGTTTCCAAGTAAAACTGGGAATTGCTTAGAAAACTTTATTTTCTGGGAAGCACTGGGTTTGTTTTCCCTGTCCCTGCATAATCCAGGATATTCCCAGAGCTGTGTTAGACAATGGCATGAGGGGAGAGTGGCAATTATTTAATTTCATATTTTATTTTATTTTTTAACTTTTTGATTTTTGCATTTTATTTTTGAATTTTTTTCATGCTCTTTTATGTTATTGTGTTTTATTTTTTTCATGGTTTTTTTAATGTTAGAAAAGGTTTTATATTTTATTTCTTCTACTTTTATATTTTGATTTTGAATTTTATTTTTCTTTTATTTTTTTCTTACTCTATTTTTGCATTATTTTAAAATTACTTCATTTTTTAAAATTTATTTTTAGTTTT
>VWYP01012709.1:170193-186238 GCA_013400435.1 Pycnonotus jocosus | reverse complement strand
TTGCTGTTTATTCAGATTACAAAAAAGCCCCAGATGACAAAAGCTCCCTGCTCTGACATAGGCACTCCCTGACTTCTGCCACTGTGGTGGCTTTTTTTTAGCAAAGTTGGACTGCAGACCCTCGCAAGGTTTCCAGAACTATTCTCTTTGTGCTTAAAACTTCCACAAGTGTTTTCCTCTATTGCCCCCAGAGACTTGAAACTTTATCTTGCTAACAGACAATCATGAGGCAAATTTGTAACAGGAATTCAATATGACATGCAAGCCTCTTGTCTATGCCCATAATTGAAAAAGAGAGGAATTGGGACCTGTAAAGTCTTGAAAATGTAGCACAGCAAATGTCATAGTCACTAACTTTTTCTTCACATTCCTTACTGATACAATGTCAGGAAAAAAAGGTTCTGTCCTGTCCTTGTCCCTGGTCAATGCTAAGAATTGTCTTGCACACAAGTTAAAAACGGGAGTCTGAATGGATGACAGCATTGCAGTTCTCAAGTCCCTGCAGTCCAAGTCCTTCCAGTTTTCTGACAGAATGTTGATCGATTTTTTTTCTTCTCCTAGTTCAATACTTCATCTTGTTGCCATTGTTAGAAATTCTTGTGATAACAGAAATTCAGAAATTCTTTTTCAACTTTGCCCCAGTTTGTTCTTAGATATGGCATCTGAAAGCTGTGGGAGTTAGGAAGACTTGTCTGGTCAGCATTTTCATGCTCATACTTTAACAAGGATGATATGTACCATGCTCACCACTCTGGCTGTATGGAAAAACAGCAATAGAAGGGCAGGAGAAGAATTTACCATCTCAAAAGCTTCAGCTATAGAAGAATTATAAATAGCTTGCTACCTGAGAAGTCCTCAAGTAACATACATTTCAATTCGCAGGACTTTGTGGACCTAAATGGAATAGCGAGTATTTTGCACCCCACAGCTATAGCCTGTGAAAAGTTAACATACTGTTGATAAAAATACCAATTTTAATGTGTGTTTAGAAAGGTGAAAGTTTATAAACTTTCATGATTTAGATTACTTCAGAGGGAAAAAAAGATTCCCAAATTAATTTGCGTTATGCATGTCTCACTATATGCAACAAATGTTTTCTATTTAGCCAGCCGAGGTGAGGCAGAAATCACTCTTTAAAACAGCAAATTCTGTCACCAAACCTCTGTTTTAACACACCAACATGATTTTCTGTTGCTTACTTTCAGTGCTTTGAGCTGGTATCTTTTTTCTTATAGTGGCTTACACAAACAATCTATAAATAATTGAAAAGAACTGATCTGGCTTTGAAAAGGGGGGAAAAAAGTCACTCCAACACACACGCAATCGCATGTTTAGCAGGATGACTAAGCTGCAGTGGGTAACACCACTGAGATGCTTCTTAGCTGCAGTGTGGGAATAGGAATGAAGAGCAACAAGAAGAAAACAAGTTCGGAAAGCAAAATGAACTGCATTATAAAGACATAATCCAAAGTTCCTTAAGGACACCTGTTTTCTATAAAGTAGATTCCTTGCATGGTAGGTAGAACAAATACTTGGTAAAGGGAGTCATGCACAAATGGGAGAAACAAAACCAAAAAGAAAGTCATAACACTTCATATGCAATTTTACATTATGTTGTTCTTGGTACCTAATTAATTAGGAAAAAGAATATTTTAAGGACTGAATAAACAAAACCTTAGACAGATTTTGATTTTGTTTTTTTTCCCCTAAATTTTCTCCTCAGTAAAATGAAGTAGCATCTTCAGAACTTCTGAAATATCTGTCATGTATGTACATATTTTAGAATGTATTTATTAGGTGACAATATGTTTCTATTTCTAGAAATGAGCTGTGGCCCATCATGCAAATCCATCCTAAAGTGTTTTTTGGTTTGTGGGATTTTTTTTAGTCAGTTTTGACATGAGAAATCTTAAAAGCTCCTTCAAAAACCCTCAAGCTTGACTCATGCCAGGCTGATGTTCCTGTATCCATTATGTGTCAGAACTCAGCTAAAAATCCTTCTGCACTGATTCCTGGACAAGGAACCAGGAATCTAGAGAAAAGAGATTACTTAAATCCACTGCAAACCTAAATTAAGTACTGTTATATTAAAATGCTTCATTTTGTTTACATTCTATATTAAAAGACAATAAGTGGCAAAGTTTCAGCATATCCTTTTAATTAAATACATAATCAGAAAAAGGAAATAAAAATATTAAACCACAAATGTCACAGGTTCAGTCTTCTTATGATGACCTGTGGTTGTTCCCAGGAGAAGAATTAGATTGCTAAAAGTGAAACCTATAACTAAGTAATAACTTTGCAAGGAACTGAAGAGTGGCAGTGAGCAGCCAGATTTTCTAGATATTTCCACCGAAATATTTGGTGCAAAATTCCCTTGAAATTTCTAAAGCACTTGGCTCCAAAGGCTTGAATTTCGTTTGCATTAGACCACAGTGATTCTTAATGAGCAAAGATTACTTAACCTCTAGTTACAAATCAAAACTTCCCTTTTTTTTTTTTTTTTTTAAGCTTACCCTTAAACTAATTTTGCACAACTGGCCATTTGGAGTCCACACAAATAACGTTCTGCACCCAGCAGAATCTATACTGGTCCAATTTGTAGTTATTTGTTCAATAATGGTCACATCAAAACTTGCTCTGTAGAGGAATAACTCCCAGGAGGATCTGGAGATGCTATAGATTCTCATCTACCTCTTATGAGATTCTGGCTGTAACTGACACTTACAGACAGACACAAAAAATTTTCTATGCATTCTCCAACTCCACCATTCTTTTGGGACTCTAGCATCAAAGTGGTAAAAAAAAAAAAAAAAACAAACCCAAAACCAGAAGAAAATCACTAATTCTTTGGAACATTTTTATGTGCTATGACATTCTGTCCACTTTGGTTGTCATTGTATATTTTAATCATAAGCACAAAACAGCACATAGAATACCAGAAGATATTTTCATACACCTCATTGTTGTCACAATCTTGGCAGCAAAATTAGTTTTGTGGTTATTTAAACAATGAAGCCATCTGTGAGGCTGCTGCCATATCAAAGGAAGTTTACTTTACTGCAATACTTGTTCAGTGTGCAGCTAAAGAAGATCGTCTGCTGTTATTTGTCTAAAAGATTATTTACTGGAAGCAAGGAAAGAGGGTTTAATAGTGAAATTGTTCCAAGACTCATTAATTTCATGTTTGTTTCTGTACCAAAATTATGTGAGAGGGTAAGGCTGTTCTCTAAATCTTAAAAAAAAAAAGAAATCTAAATCTCAAAAAAAAAAGTCTCTTCTACACAAATCCCCAAAAGACTATGTTTCACTGGAGATCATGTTGCACTTCCAAAGACTTCACATGCAAGTGAGTCACTAGATCAGGCTGAGGAGACGTGATGACTACACTGTACACTAAAACTGAACGGAACTGAGGCCAGCTGGCACATTATTATTAAACTTTCTGAGCCTGCAAAACAGGATGGCTGTGTCCAGATTGCTCGCTCGGAACAGTCACCAGGCTGTAACAACTTCTGAATCGTTCCTAAAAGTTGTTCAGGAAAGTGCTATTTGGGCCAAACAAAACTCATGCTGTGATCCATCCAACAACCATATAGATGGCTGTCAGTGCCTCTGCCCACATCCTGACAGAGGCTATATTCTCCTGTAGACAAGGAAATAGGGCCTGTACCAACTGCTCACTCATTCCAGACAAGGAAGAGAAATAGTATCAGCACCTCCTGTGGCAGATGGAACTCAACTTTTGGGTGGACTTGTGGTCACGGCTGTATTCCCTTGCTATCTGTTAGAGAGCACTTCACTCCTGTTTAGTTTATTAATAATTCTATGATATATCCCACAGTGAACAAAAAGAAGCACTCAGATCATCTTTCCCTTATTAATGATTATGCAGGGGAGAAGTCATAAAATTATCTCTGCTGCCATCTCTGATGGAATGGGACAACCTTCTCACACATAACTGAGGAGCTTTTGAGGTTTGTTTTCAAATTATACCTATCACTGCCTGCTTAAGTATCCAAACAAGAGAAAACTTAAAAACAGCTAAAAGTATATCCCCACAGGATATGAAGGAAGGAAACAAGGATAAAATCTGCACTGTACTGATATCAAGGATCATATCTACAAAAATACAAAAGATTTAAATAGATCAAATAGGCTTTTTTGCTTCCCCCTAAGGTTTTCATACCACTCTGTCACCTGGAGATGTTAACCTGTTGAATAGCTACCAAGAGAATTTTATGGATTTCTGTAGTCTGAAAGGTACCAGTTCTTGCTGGTACTGCCCCTCTAAGGTGTAGCCTGGCACATCAATTTGCTTCACATAAACCTTGGGAGAGAAAGTGATTTTATGTATCTCTCTCCTAATACTAAGCCATTAATTTTTCCTCCCCAAAAAACAGCTCTGTAATCTGCCAGCTGTTAAATGACAGAGAAGCGAAATCTTTATATTCATTCAGTAATCACAGCAGCTCTTTTGTGCTAAACCAGTTTTCGATTTACAAAGAGCTTGTCAAGGTGATAGGTAACATCTCAAGAGACACACATGCTGTGCCTTCATCATTCACCTACATTTTTAATATGGTTCTGAGACTGGCTGTGGAATA
The DNA here is from genome assembly GCA_013400435.1 of Pycnonotus jocosus. Classification (NCBI taxonomy): domain Eukaryota; kingdom Metazoa; phylum Chordata; class Aves; order Passeriformes; family Pycnonotidae; genus Pycnonotus; species Pycnonotus jocosus. Next base: position 181,631 of record VWYP01012709.1, on the reverse strand, counting down.
CCTCCCATGATACGAGAAGTCTCTATGAAACCAACAAAATACTTGAAATTATTAAATGCCCCTTCAGTATGTCCAATACACGGCAATTTTTGGGTATTAAAGAACTTCATGGTTTCTCACAGTTAGAAAATTGATTTAGAGTTTATTGGAACTTACTTCAATTGCTGAATGCTGAAGCAATGCAAGTATACTAATAATGTTGTGAGAACTACTACATATTGAATTGCTCCTCAAAATACTGTCACTGAGAGCTAAAAAAAAAGTTCAATAAGTGTATTTTGGAAACTCTATTTTTATGGAACATAATCAATGTGGTAGGTGTTAAAAAAATTGTGTCTGACTAGAGTAGCTAACAGCACAGACATTTTTCTTGACATACCAAAATCTGAAGTAAAACTCCAGAATTTCGATTTCAGATGCACAATTATGGCAAAATTAAGCAGCATGGAAGAGCACCTTATTTGAAAATAAAACATTTTGAATTTTTATGTCTCACAATTACTAAACCTTTTTTCTTGAAACAGTGAGTGAGATTTAGAAATCTTATGGGTCTGTCCTTTATTTGGAGCATGTACCTCCCAATGCAGTGTCATACTTGTACTCATGCTTATCTGTAATTATAAGTGTTTAGTCAAAGAATTCGCATTCAGAAATTCAAATAATATACAGTTATCTAAATCCAACAAATGCAAATTGTAAAAAAAAAAAGAAAGCCTGTTGAAAGTGATTGTTAGGAATAAAGGAGACATTTTTCTTCTTTCAATATTTTGGTTTATCAAGATACTACTACCACTGATGGTCTTTGTGAAAAAAATATCTCCTTATGAAAGTTACAGAATCTTTTCTGGCATTCTTATATGCAAATGAAATACAAATGCACAGAGAAGCAGGTCATAAAGGTTGCCCTAAAGTTAATGTACTTAAGGGTAGAGTTGTGCAGTCAACCTATTTTCTTCTGACTGATCTCACACATCCCTAGAAAAAGAGGATTTAATACTACTGAGTTTTAAAGTCTCTGCTGTAACATAGTTTGGGCATTTATGAAGAGAGTATTATTTAAAACTCTTCAGACCATCTATCTTTAGTCATGGCCACAAGTTTGCAACCCTTCCCATCAGTATGCAGCCCAGCTAGTGACAAGTTTCAGGTGTCAGTCCAGGCACCCCAAGAGCCTCCTCACCAGAAGGTCTGACTGCTGGGGCTCAGGGCTTTCCAGAGAGCTCCTGCCAGCACTGCTGATGTCCCAGCCTTGATGCTGGTCTGCGCCCAACCCCACAGCTTTGTCCACCACACCAGTGCTGGGCCTGTCCCAAGGCACAACCCTCAGCACTATCCTCCTCCCCCAGGCTCTTGCTGGTGAGACCCCTGACCCAGCCAGCCATGCAGCACAGATTGCCCTTGCTGCTCTTCATTTCATTTCTAGCACTTGAGAACACTTGTTCTTTTTCAAGACAAGGTAGGTTGCTTCTTACAGCCAGGGTAGTGGTTTTCATGTCATAATACCATAATACTGTCAGCAATTCAATCTACAGCTTTCACACCTGAAAAAGTCAGAAGATACAAGTTATGAGACACAAGTCCAAAGAAAAGCTTTGGTTTACGGAGCTTAAAGTGCGGCTGTATGAAATTCTCATACCCCAGATTATGGGTCCGCATGTGGAGAAAGAAAACCCCAAAGAACCAAAAAATCCACACTTCCCAGGATTGTTTATGGCTTCCAGGATCACCCATGCACTCTATCAGATCATAAAAAGTATTTAGCATTTTTCAAGATATCAAAATGAGAAAAATACTATTTTAGAAGAAAAGAGGCAAGGTATATATAAAGAGCAGTCTTAAAACTTGCTCAGCAAGATCCTGACCTGCAAAAAGGCTTCTATCCAAAAGTTATGAATCTCCTCAATTCTGACATAGTTTGATTACTTGGTTGAACAGCTGCACAAAAAGTGCCTGGCTTATTCCCATCGACCATCACAAGTACAATAATGCTGCCACCATGACATTACTGGTAGACAATGTGCAAAGGTGAATTTACTTCCACATAAGCAGACATACAAATTTCTTTTGGGAGCATGTCACTCAAGAGATACTCAAATCAATATATATTTTAAAAAAAGAAAATAATTATTCATAACACAATGGTGACAATTTTAAAAAACCCAAAAAACTATAAAAGGAAATATGTAAGAAGATGTTACTAGACCATTTCTGAAAAGCACATATACCTTGTGTCAGTCAGAAACCACACATCAATGAGAATTGCATGAAATGTGGTAATGGCTGTTTATCAAACTATAGAAACAGTGAAAAAGTATATCAATATTATTAAAATTATTAGCATGTAAGCAATACTTTAATCCCATATCTTCTTAACATCAAGAATAATTAGCTATTTTTTTCCTTTTATTCCAGCATAGTTTTGAGATTTCTTTGAATATTTTTCTGTTGGTTTCACTAACAGTTGCAGAGGATGTGGCCAAACAGATGATTTGACTTATTTACAGCAGTAAATGGAATCAGCTTCTATTATTTTAGGGGATAAGACAAATCCTGTAAAAATCAAATCTCAGCTGTCAAACAGAAGGACTGTTTAAGTACAACACTGAATTAGTGGTAAAGAAAGAGTCACCTGAGCAGCTGTAAGGGAGAGCTCAGTAAATCTTGGATGGCTTTAACAGGTAAATCAGAACCTCTTTTTCTTTTAAATCAAAATAACCAATGCATAGATTCATTGTTTGCAGGTCTCATCATAAGCTCGGCATATATTCATACTACAGTGATAAAAAATAGAATTTTGTGCACATCCTCCTTTTGAGTATAAATGGCATAGGAACTCCCTGAGCTGACTTTCCTCAAAATAGAAACTTGGTAGATCCTGTTTACTCTTTATAAAATGTAGAATTATCTTATCTCTTCCCATGTTTTATGTGGTATTAAATAACATAGGAAACTCAGGGTTTCTTCTGAGTTTCTTCTATTTACTATATAAAGTAACCTTACAGTTTTAACATATACCGTAAAGTTTAAAATGCATTTGATGGCTTAAGTATTCGCAGGAGGAAAGCTCATTTACCTCTCAGTTTTACAGCTCCAAGCAGGGCAGTGTTGTATAAAAGATACTTTGTCATTCCTTGCCCTTCATACCAGGCTGATTCCTTGGTTGTTGGGGGACTAAGACATATGAGCTTTTGCAGTGTACAAGGACAGAGACAATATTATATAGATGGAATGTGGACAATATCCTGTCCTACTGAACACTACTTACAGGTTTTAATTGCAGAATGTTTCTTTGATACCTCATTTCTTCCAAGACCTCATACCTTTTAATTTAACAAGATGAATTTAAACAAGAAATCATACAGACAAAAAATAGAAGTGAAGCAAAAAACCCTCAAAAGACACATGATAGTCCCCATAAAGATAACTGTTTAAATTTAGCACAAATCTGTAGGGTTTTTTGTAGGTCCATTTCAAAGATCCATGCTGAAATGTAATAACCCTCAAACATTTTTATTATTCACAGCGTTTCATTAGAATTAGAGTAGAATAAGAGTCTAAAGCACAAGAGGTCTCACCCACAGGCACTTGTTCATAAAGTCTGAGAGCTGGGAGTTACAACTTTCATAGTATTAGCATTTCCCCCCAATTGTCTGCCTGTTTGTTGTGGTTTAGAAATGCTACTCCCCAGTTTAGTGCCGCTCTCCTCCCCATTCCTGACTGAGACTCCAAAATGTGTCCAAAGAGGAGACCTGGAGGCATATATGGTAAAGATGACAGGTTGAGAGTAGAACAATGAACTGGAAACAGCAATGAGATAAGAAAAGGAACAGCAACTGCATCAATACCGATAACAAGAGAGTACAAAAAAAAAGGGTGATTCACACACAAAATGCTCACCTAGCCCTACCCGACCACTCACAGTTGGTGGCACTCCACTCCAACCACCCTCATGTCTGCCATCCTTATTCTATCAGAAGTAACACCATCTGCAGAAGAGAGAGTGTCCTTTTCTCCCCATTCCCAGCAATGACACACAATTGTTTTGAATAAAATTAGGTTTTAGCCATGCCCACACAGCTCCAGGTTCTGTCCCCTCACAGCTACAGTGAAAACTTAGCCCTGCCCTCGGCTGAAATCAGGACAGTAGTCCAGGAAAAACACTGGAGTTAGCAAACGCCTTACAGTGCCAGGGATGCAGAAGGAGGTAATCATTCAACCCCACTCACCTCCTGCTTTCATGCCCCCAAGCAGTGCTACACTGCTTATAAGGTACTTAAATTTTCCTGTCTTCCCTTTACCTTTTTTTTTTTGGCTCCTAATTGTCTAAATTCCTCAGCACAAAGAAGATTACTTCTTCTTGATCCTGTTCATTCCACTGTACTAAGAAAGTAATGTGATGTACCCTGTACGGAAAGTGGGTTTGGGTTAAAAATAGTAATATCATGTTTAAATGATCAATAAGAGGGAAGAAACTCAACACTGGTAAAGGATATCACAACAGCAAGAGATAACTCAGCATCTCTGCCATCTGCTTACTCCCAACATTAAAGAAAGAAAGAGGGCTCAGTGCAAGATTAGATGTGTCATGGCCAACGCTAAGACAGTGTAATAAACCTGAAAACTTGTTGCAGCAGCCCTCTTATTAGAGGGCAGAAATTAACTGAGACACAGACTTCTTGTTAAACACAACATGAAAAAGGTCCTGGTTTATTCCTCTTTACAGCTCAGCCATCCTGACTGTCTATTCACTGACCCTGGCTACGGCAAGCTCCTACTGTAGGTTTCCCTTGCAGCCTCTAACTGCTGGTTATTTCCTGCTAACTATGACTGCATATATTAGTTTGGAGACTTTGAATGCAGGGTTTTACTCAGCTAGGCTGTGACTGCAGGTTCCAACAAACAAACTCCAACTGAACACCCAGACTGACCTGACAGCAATGATTCTCTCTCCCCAGGATCCTTCTTCTTCATGATTCTCTTGTTCCCCCTTCCTCAAGGTTCCTCCTCTTTCACGATCCTCACACTCATGATCCTCCACAATGATTCCCTTCACCAGCTAACCACTCCCTTTTATCACACTTATCTTTATTGGATATAGCTGTGACTCATCAAGGGCAAGGCTGTATTGGGTAATTAAGACAGCTGTTACTTATCAGAGAAAAGCTCACCTGTATTCTCTTCTCCTACAAAAACTAAGTTGAAGCATTCCACTGAGTTGTAGTCAATTGTGAACATTATAAATTATTTAAATGTAGTCTTGTGTCTGTAAACTACCATTGTCTGTCCATATAATTACTCATGCATATACACTGTCACTGATGAAATTTTCAGATGAGCTTAGAAGAAAATCTAATGTTCTTTGTGATATTTGCAAATTGGAGCCTAGATTCACAAGGGGAGAAATGGGAGTGACACACTGGATAAGACAGAAAACACCACAAAACAAACAGAAAACCCTTCCAAAAACCCACCTTTTCTTACTTATCACATGTAGTTCTGAAAATTTTTAGCTCTTTTGAGAACTTGTAGATCTTGTCAGGGGTTTTTATCAGGAAAATATAGGTTCAATTTAAATATCTGTTACAGGACTCTTAAACTCTTCAAAAAATAATAAAAAAAAAGCAGGATTACAATAGGAAATTAGGAGATTTGTAGATGTTTTAGATCAAATTTCTTAGGTGACCTTTAAATCTCCTGTAATAAAGTATCAAGTGTTATGTAGTTGCTCTATTTGAAGCCAGTGACTTGTATAGTAAAACACAACTCGCAGAAATGGAGAGACATAAGAGGCATAAAGCACTGCCATTTTACTCCCATACTTTTAGTCAAAATGTGTATCTAATTTTGTACTTGCAATTTTAGTTATATTCCACAGCTACTCTTTCTTGCTGAGGTTCTGCTAGTGTAATATTTTTTCTGTTTTTCTGTTCTTTGAAGGTACTTTTAGCTTTTTATCAAATCTTTCCATCAGCTGCATCTGCAGTAGATGAGAAGGGATTGATAAATTATTTTCCCCAAGCTCAAGTCAGCAATAAAATACTATTTCTCCCTTTCAATTTTTGGTGTAATTTTATTTCCTCTTTCCCATTCCCAAGTGTTGACTTCTTCAAAAATGAGAAGAAAAAAAAAAAAAAAAAAGGCAAGAGAGCAAGAAGAAGTTCCAGCATTTTTTCTTCCATAGGGGATTCACATTCCATGCATCAAATACGCTCATTTACTTAAAGATAGGTTTTAGCTCAGATACATTGAAGCATCAAAAGTAGAGGAAGATTGGAAGAAAACTATCAGGTAATTCTCATACTTCCAAATTCATACTCAAGTAAATAGACATCTCTTTATTTCAGAATTCTTTTCAAGAATCTGGTTTTTTTTGTATACACTTGAAAGTTAAACACCCGTAGCTGCCATTCTGATCAATGACCCCTGCAGTTCATGGAGAATGAGGACTACAGCTGCTGAGTTTCCAGACCAAAATCTCACAATGTTTTAAAAAGGAGCTGGATTTCCTGGAATGCAGAAAGAAGCGCAGCACAGCTTGCAGTGTATTACTGCTAACAAAGGATTTAAAATAGCCATCTATGGATGCAAAATGCAATTCTCATGGTAGCTAATACCAATGAGTGTAAATGAAGTGTAAACTCATTGTTATTCTCAAGGAAAGATGCTGAAGGTGTTCAGAGTAAAAAAAAGCCAGCAGAATTAGCATCATTTTAGAGATGGATAGTCACTGAAGACTGATAGATATAATTTATGGCTATTTTCTTTCTTGGCAAAAAATCTGGATAAATAAAATTTATCAGCAGTCATTTTGTACTCCTTCTAAAATGTAAGGAATTAGTACAAGGCATTGGTTCCCATGCTTCTCAATCCTAAATACAATAAAATACTCAAAGTATATGCATCGGAAAATAATTAAATACCTTATTTCCCATGTCTCTGAGGATTTGGAATGGACGTCATCTATCCATTTCAGGGTGGACATCTCTTCAGGCTGCTGCTGATACAACTTTTTGGTGTCTTTATTATTTAGAGATCATTTTAATGCCGTTACTACTATGACTTTTTTTTTTAAGGTAAACTTTCTTGGGAATAGTCTTTTAGAATTCGTAAATTCAAGTCACATAAATTCAAGTCAAATTGATAGAATAGAAAAAAATAAATACTCTAATGCTAAAAAGAATAATTGATATAAAATTTAACTGTCTGTCAGAGTAAGCTCAAATTGTATATTTCTTTATTGTATGTATTGTATGTTATAAATAAATGCACTAATTAAATTATTTTATATGTTACAATATAATTTCTGTACTCTATCAGAAGGATGTTTTCCTTTACTAAGTGGTATCAAGATCAGAGGGGATGAAAATAAATACCTACACAAAATCAAAACTTTATAAGAGATGGTTTGGAGCAGGAAATAAGTTTTAATGAGGACTTCCTCCCCTACACTCCAAGTATTTATATTATAATTTCTTAAATATTTTGATGTTGCTATTTAATACCCCAAAGGCAAATATCCCATTTCCTTCAATTGGGAGAAATATTTAATTCAGGGTGTTTCACTTTGCAGCATCATTACTTGACATCTCTACCATCTCCAGAGTAGTTCCCCTTGCATACTAACAAAGCATCCAATTAAGCTATGAAAAACAAAAAGTTTCATTGCAGTTCTTGCAATCTAAAAGAGATGATTAAGGAACTTCTGAGGCATGCAGAGGTATAAATTAGCAAAATAAAAGGATGTTAACAAGGCCAACATTATACAGATAGAGCACAAGCCACATCATCTAGCCAGGATTTGATTTAACTATTCAGCAGATCATAATTAGAGATAAAAAGCTATATGCATTTCCAGTTTTGAAAGCTGATGTACTGTAAGCTTTAAAGTAAAACAAGAAACTATTGTAGAAAAAAAAAGTCTCTAAGGAGCATCCCCACAGGCATACGTTCACTTCAAAATAATGCTTCCAATAACATAAAAATAAGTTAATTAAAGACATGATTAGAAAAAAAAGTGTGCATAATTTTTTACTGAGAACATGACACCATTGAAATGAATGGGAACTTTAGGTGGTGTGCTTGAGGTTTTGACTTGCATAGAGCTATTTTTTCTTCATAGTAGCTGGTATGTTTTGGATCTGTGATGAAAACAGTGTTGATATCTCAGAGATATTTTAGCTATTGCTGAGCAGTGCTTGCACAGAGTCAAGGCCTTTTCTGCTCCTGACACTACTGCAAGCAGGCTGTGGAGGCACAAGATGCTGGGTGGGGACACAGCCAGGACAGCCGGTCCCAGCTGACCCCAGGGATATTCCACACCATATGGCATCATGTTCACCATATAAAGACGGGAGAGGAAGAAGGAGGCAGGGGATCTTCAGAGTGATGGCTTTTTGTAGCAGTGCGTTTTTTAGTTTCATATAGGCATTTAGTCTAAGCCTTTAGTTAGTTGATGGTTCCTGTCCTTGTTAATGGGTGATGGNGGGTGAAATAAAGATCTCTTCACCACACAGAAGCCTTCCTTTCTTTTCTCTGCCACCACCACCACGCTTTCTGCTGAGCTCGGACTCACAAACCAGGATTAGTAAAGTAGGTTCGGAGAGAGAGCTAGCCCAGAGGCACCTTTGAACCTCTTTAGCTTTTGTCTTCCCAAGTCAGCATTGCACATATGAGCCCTGCTTCCCTGGAGATGGCCTGAACATGGGAAGTGGTGAATGAATTCCTTATTTTGCTCTGCTTGAGCATGCACTTCTGCTTTATTTATTAAACTGTCATTATCTCAACCCATGGATTTTTTCACTACTATTCTCTCCCCATCCCACTGGGGTGAGCAAACCAGTGAGTGGCTCTGTGGGCTCAGTTGCTTGCTGGGGCTAAACCATACCAAGGTGTCCTGCATGGAGTTAGTTCTGACTCATTCTGCCAGCCTGAAAAATGGAGTTGCCCCAAGCAGAGATACATAGGGGGTTTTTTTGTCAATAAATTTCCCCATGAAACAATATAACAAAGCAGATTTCTTGTCATGCCATTTCTGATCAGCACATGGCATTACCCTGCTTTTGAATCCTCAGAGAATCAATTTCAACATCCCTAGCTTAATTGCAGTAAAGCCAGGAACAAACAGACAAATACCAAAAGATCTCTCTCACTAAGGAAAAATTAACAAAACTGAGGCTAGGCCCTGAATAATTACATAGAAGGAGCAGGCTATGATCAAAAAGAGAAGTCTATGTGTAATTGCATATGCTTTTGGAAAAGGCAATCAGATTTTACAAGGTGTCTAGCTAAAATTACATACTGCTGAGGTTACTAGAGGGCTAGTTGCAACAGTCATAGGTACAATTAAAGAATTTTTAATGAATAAGGGCCTTTCACTCTTGAAATCTCACACAAGATTTTAGAAAAGTGTTTTGTACGCATATATTCACATTAGTCCCACAACATTAGCAGCAGGAAATGCATAAAGATTGAATGACCATTGCCTTGGCTTGATTAAATACTTCATTTTAACTACCTGCTTTTTACTTATATAAAATCTGCTACATGATGATTTCCTTTACATTACAGCATATTTATACAGGGAAATATTGAAAATTCTGGTATTGTAATAGTTTCAAATGTAAATTTTATGAACATGCAAGCAATGTAAAGCTTACTATTTAGTCATTACATCAAAATAAAAAATTATTTCCCTTAACAATGCAGTTTCTGAAGTTCACAGTATAACTCTGCTATTTGTACAATGTGAATTTTGCTTGAAATGAAAGCATCCTTTTCTTAGAAGCACCAGCTTGCAGCTGCAACTCCCTTTTCTTCTCTGCAACTACACCTGCAGTTTATAATGTTCTCAAGCAGAGAAGGATAAGTTCAGACTCTTATTTCTATTCTTTGCACTGGACCTGGCTGAAAACAGAAATGCACCTATAGAGATAGACTGGAGGTTCTCCTGCAACAATTCTTAGCACAAATCTTTAACAAAACCAGGACTGCTCTGCAAAGGAATACTGTTTGTTTCATGGCACAGTTTTAGATCAGAGACAGGTGTTATTACTGCTCTACTCTGTCATGAGAAAGAACATTGATTGGATTGAGCACTATAGTTTGCTGGGTGTTTTGGAACAGGATTAAGACAGTACTGCCAACCATCAGGAAAAAAAAAAATAAACCTCATGAAAAAGCTTCTTTCCTAGAGATAAAATTCCCTAGTTACCTCTGTGATTGATTTTAAAGTTGTACTAAAGCTATTAAAGTCACACTTCCATATACTTACGCAATTGCCCCATATAAGCAGCCTGTAATCTTCTTCCTTTACTTGACCCACCTAATGCAGAAACCAGCTGTTTCTGTACTTCTGCCTTTGGACGTGCTGGCAAGAATGCTCTAACAATGTCATAGTGCAACTGGGCTACCAACAAAATGTGTATTTTACTTTATTTACTTAATAAGAAACTTGAAAAGAAAAAGAAATTCCAAACCTACAAAATTTCACTTATCCAAAGAAAGGTTCTTCCAGAAAGTCAAATCCCCTAATTTCAAGCCCCTCTTGAGCTGGAGTGAATTCAGTTTTACTGCCTTAGTAATTTAGCCTTTATTGGGATAAAGATAATTGCAGCTCTTCCTGCCAAATCACTGTCACATGGCAGAAGTCAATACAGAAGTAGTACAGGAAGAAAAGAGAGAGCACCAGAAGCATGACTTTAAAGCTTACCTATTTTTGCAGTCACCTCTATATTTTTTAGTTGATTTAAAATTAATTTTTAAGGCAGGACCAACTCAGCTTCAGACACAGCAGAGATGGCTAACAGCTAATTGAGAAGAACAGTCCAAACAGGTTCAGACACATGCATCAAGGAGTGAATTGCACTAAACATTATATTTTTTAGCATAGTAGAACAACACAGCTGAAATAACTTCCATTTGAAATAAAAGAGCATGTCTTGATCACATTTTAGAAAGATAATTTTTCATCATTCAGGAGAAGATTCTGCATCCCAGGCGAAGTCATTTGTCTCAATCCTATTTAAAAATGCTAAATATATACTGTGCTTTCTCTGGGGGCTATTGCAGCTCTGCATCCCAACAGCATATGGCTTAATTTTCATATGGAAGTGTTCACCTTTTCTCATATTCTGTCTGGATTTTAGGATCTGAAAATTCTTCTAGAACAACAACCCAAACCCTAATTTGTATCAATGACTTCTCCAAAGGATCTAGCTCTAATCAAAAGGAAGCCCATCTCAGGCAAGTGTTTTCAGAAACTTCACAACATCTCCATAGACAAATGCTGTATGTCCATCTCAGGGCACCTTCTTTGGCTATTGCACCCTGAGAATGCCAAAACCACGTGGCTTGCTTTGCATTGCAAATTAGTCAAACTCTTTTGCATTTCCTCTAAGGATTTTTTCTCTGATTTGTTTGGGATTAGGGTCTATCAATTC
>VWYP01012709.1:153202-170165 GCA_013400435.1 Pycnonotus jocosus | reverse complement strand
TTTTTTTTTAATTTTTTTCCCCTAAGGAAACTGGTTTAGGTAAGATATCAATAACAACTGGAGAAATTCACAAGTTTCACTAACTTTACACCTGTATTCTCAGATCTTGTCTCACAAGTGTATGAGTCTCTCCTGAGTCTCCCTTGAAAGCAGTTTAACCTTCAGTTTACTGCTGTAGCCTGTTCTTTACTGCCAGGAGACTGGCTCTCTACAAATCCAATCACAGAGCCAGCATGTCTGTTTAATAGCAAGAGGTCTAAATTAGCCCACAGCCCCTCTTTAAAAGGTTTTACATCAATAGCACTTAATATTGATAAAATTTAAGTGTTTCACTCAATTAGTGAAGCACCAGTATATTTTAATATTTCAGTTTCTGCTTCTGAGATAAAAAGATCCTTCTCTTGGTTCTATACTCACAAATTTCAAAATTGCTTATCACCATGAGAACAAGAGAAAAGACAAATTCCTTTATTTTCTCCCTCAATATGAGGGCCATAAAAGAGTACTATATATTCTTCAGTAGGCGCTGTTGAGGTTTGACATTGGTAATTTAATGTGTCAACCCCGCTGAAGCTGGCTCAGATTGTTTCTGTCACAACATGTTTAAAGAGCTGCACGGTCAATCCCGTGCTGATACGAGAACCGTCAGTCGTGCAGTGGCATTCTTTGCTGAACAGACGACTGACACCGAGAAGTTCAAATGCTCAAAGTGTCAGCTCTCCAGGAGGCTGCTACACAACCTTGGCCAGCATACAGATTATTTAATGATTACATTTTCAGTATTTAACTCATTATATTACAAAGTAACACCAAAGTAATTATGTTTGGATCTTTAAAACAAACAAACAAGATACAAATAAAACCAAGCTTGTAAAAGCTTGCACTGTTTCTGAATGCTTTTCAGAACATGACAGACGTTTTAGAATTCAATGTAGCTTAATTTCGTGATTTTTACAAACAATCAAGGTCTTCAGTCACTCTAAAAAATGAAACCTATTTCATGGATACAAATTGCACTCTATGGCTTTCATCAAAGTAGTGAATAGAAACAAATACTTTCTAGCCTTCCCATTTTCAAAGACTTGTTTTAACCAGAATGACAACATTGTTTTCCCCTTCCTTTTTTACAGTACATGAAATATATGGTATTAAGAGATGCTATAAGCTGCTGCTTTCTCCACCAGCTCCATGACCTGGGAGTTCCTCTTGACTAGATCAATGAATGCAGCTGCTGCTTTCCCATTAGCAGGTTCTACCAGCAGCAAAGCCAAGTGCATATTCCCCAGGCACAGGCAAAAAAACCCCACAACCAGGGCTTGCCACAGAGAAGGAAAGCACTCACAGCCCAGTATAACGCAACCAGGACCAACAGAAACACAGACAGCCCCATCCCCTGCTCCTCTGGGCTGGCAGAGACAGGAAGGCACTCGTGGGTGTACTCATGACACTCTCCCACCCCACAGGTCCCCAGCTCACCAGCTGCCCATCCCAATGGTCATTGCCAACACATACACACTTGTCCCACAGGCATTCCACACCTACAGTCACCCTCAAACACCTACATAGACCTTCCATCCATCTGATACTTCTTCCCAAATCTGAGGCCTCCTACTAGTTGCTGGTGAGTTCAGCTTAGAGTTTTCTGGCAAATAACCATGAACATCTGTTTTGGGGTGATACAAACATTCACTGTCCCTGCAGCCAGCACCAGGTACCCTGGCTGTGACCTGTGGTCTCACTCTAGCCATTGGTGCTGAGCTCCTTGCTTGTTCTAGTCCCTCTGGTAGCTGGTTTTTAGGACACATACTGATCCTCTGCAGCAGCTGGAAGACCTCCAACCCCTCAACTGCTCACACTATAGTATAGGGCACCTACACCCCAATGTGACCCTGATAGCTGGCACCCAGGCCAGTTCACCCAGTAGCTGATAATCACACACACAGGATGGAGAATGGGATCATGCAGACAGAGTAATGAGAGTCTTTAATAAATAAGGGGAGACAGCCTGTGGTAATCTGGCAGAGGGCTCCATCACCCAAGTGCACTTTCCAGCCCCAGTTTACATAAGATCAGCTCTTTCATACCCTCCTCCACCTACCCCAGCTTTGTGTCTCCCCAATTCACTTCCCTGAAACATTTTTTGTAAATATTACATAGTCACTCGTGCCTGCTGCAAATATTCCAAATGCTCACATTCCTAGTTTTCCACTTCTTTTCAGTCACAAGACCCAGGTGGCCCTCTTCAAAGCTCTGTCTGCATATTTTTTGATGGCACTTCAATTAGTAGCTCAAGACTTTCAGAGGTTTGGCACTGCTTCCCACGTCTCCTCGGGTGCAGCCTCTGTGCTCCTGTTTACCACTTCCCCTTCAGCATCAAAACAATCCTCGGTCAGATAAGGTCAGTGAAGCAGATACTCATCTTCCACATGCCCTGACATACTGGACACAAGTTTTTGGTATCTATTTATAAATTTAAGACCTAGAATGTAAGAGCTGGAGCATGAATTTCTTTTGAGAAGCACTGAAAACACTTTAACCTATAAGTTGTTACAGAGAGCAACATCTGCTTCTTAGACATTATATTTTACACTTCTAATGGCTGTTCACTCAAGACCTGTCTTTCAGATTTATTAGGTCCTTCACACACTTAAGGCATTATTTTAATTCATTCTCTGATAAGTTTTATTATAATACTAATCAGAAAGCATGGGAGAATATTAATAATTAACTACGTGCATTCCAGTATTACAAGGGCTACATACACAAGTAAAGTAATCATACCAGACCNTCCTTTTTTTTTTTTTTTTTTTTTTTTTTTTAAATAGCCTTTAGGCTAAGTAGCAAAATACAAAAGAAGATGATAACCTCCAAATTGCCTCTGAAGGGCTCTTCTGAACTATGCCAGGAATTATTTGACTGGAGACAGAAATCACACATGGGACCATTGTATCACTCTAACTGTACAATCAAGACTCAGTACTGAGGTCTCTGCACCATTAAATTTACTGGTACTGAGATAAACCCCAGGTGTCCATCTTCAGCCAGTAACAATCTCTTCTACAAACAGTCTCTGGGCAGTCATCTTACTGTACATACTTTATCCTGCTGCATACACCTTAAATATTAAAAAAATAATTAACTAGCACATAAATTATTTTACATTTTGAAGTTATTATTATGCTTAATCATAGCCAAAGATAGGGAAAAATACACAGCAAACTTTTTATGTAGCAAATAATATTTGCTATGTTCAAGTAATTTCTATGGCTTGAAGTGGCTCTAAAAATTTGTATAGATTCAGAATTCCTTTATTTTGCATGAAGTTTAAAGGAGTTCAATCAATTCTAACTTTTCTCACCCTTGGGGTATGTCATGTTCTGCTATAATATGCAATGACATTAGTGCACCTGCTATAGTTAAATTAACAATATATTCACTCAGGGCAAAATTATATAAAGCACTTGAGCCAAGAGCAAGAAAGAAGTGCAGTGCAAAATTTCCCTTCATAAAAAGGAGTTTCCAGGAATCACACATTTTGCTTGCCTGAAGCTAGTTATTGAAATATCTGACTATTGTTTCCAGCGCATGCACAAAGCTCTTCAGCTCAAATGGAGACTTCTTTAAATCATACATTTAAAAAAACCTACAAGCTGCAGTAAGAGAAGTAAGTATTACTGAAATAATAAACTGTTTTCCAAAGGCCTTTGCCAGTACCTATTGCATATATCATGATCAATTATGGCACAATAACTCCACTGTCACTTTTAATCTTTTTTTGCTATCAAAGCCTAAAAGCCTAAACAGAATCAGCCCAACACCATCACTAATTCCCCCTTGGCTCCTTACAAGACCACCAGCACATTTTCAATAATCAAAAGGAAGGAAAGGGCTCAGACTTATCACCTGATCCAAGTCCCCATGTATGGAATATAACTGTAAATTAGACTCCCTTCCTTCCTATTTATCACATCCTTCCTTATGCAGACTTAAAATGCTTTTTTACCTGCTGACATCTGTGTCTGAGGAGGGACAGGGCCTGAGGGGAAGAGAAGGTAGGGGTACACAGTTTTGGAGCAGCAGCTATTTCTGCTCATGCACATCTATCATCTGTTTTGATGTATGGCAAAACTCTTAGACATGGTTGTTTCTTTTCCTTTAAAATTGTGATTTTATATATATATGCTTTTTTTTTTTTCTTTTTTTTTTTAAGATTAACAATGTATGTGCTCCTCTGCAAAGTCATAATCTCCTGGTAAATGATTTGTGACAGACAACATGTTTCATTTGTCTATCGTGGTTTCAGACCTCTGTGGCTATTCAGCAGGCTGCTGAATGAGGAAATTTCTGAAGTATTCTCAGGAAAATATCAGGCTCAACTGGAAGAATGTTCTAGGGAGCAGAAAAGGATTGGGAGGTAACAAGCAGATATTATCTGCAGGACAAGTGCAAACTGACAAAGTCCTGAGAAAAAAATTGAAAGAGAGTGGAACAGAGAAGTTGATTTTACCTTTTTCATTTCCATTTGGTTCACCCCACACATCTCGTTATTATATTTTAATTTCCTTGCAATAAACAGAACTTCAGAGTTAAGAAGCTAAGTATTTTTTCTCAGTCACCATTCTTAAAACTGAGGTGTTTCTGTCTCTAGATTCTGTCCAGCATATCTGACATGATTCATAGGTTCAAAGGATATTTGGGGTTGGAAAGACTCCAAAAGGATCCAGTCCAACTCTTAAGTAAATGGCTTGTATGGGGATTGAACCATCAACCTTGGAGTTATTAGCAGCATGCTCTAACCAACTGTTCCATCATACATTTCCCCACTATAAATAATAATCTTAAGATATGAGTTCAAATGAACAGCATTGAAATAATTAAAATTTCAAGTATATGCAGGTCTTAAGAGATTGTATCTGAGTTTCTTGGGTTTATATCTGAAAGAACTAAATTAATCATCTTTGCAGCATCTTAAATAGCACATTAATTTTCCATTGCATTTCCTTTACAATCACACACAGCAGGAATCTCTGTTAATTGTTTGTGCAGTTTTAGAGTGTCGCACTGGTTCAGACACTGACAGACACACCAGTATTGCTAAGCTGTTTGCATGCTCTCTGCTAGGGTTTGGGCCCTGGTATTGCCCCAGGAACTGAAGCAACCTGGCCCTGGAGTCTGCTCTCTGCAGTCCATATAAAACAAGGCTGCACATTTCCCTTGGCTCCAGGACAGGAGCAGGTTCCAGTGTGGGGGATTTTCCAGGCTGTGCTTTGGTATTGTCCGGGAGGGTGCTGTGACAGAACTATGCCAGCGACCAATGCAGTCACTTAACATCTTACATTACCAAGCTCCACCTTTTAACCCAGTGTTTAACCCAGTGTTAGTGTAGGTGCACCTTCCTGGGCATAGCTGAGTGGATGGTGGAAGAATTTCCCCAGCAGCTGCTTGTGTGTTAATCTTCCCTGCTGGGAGGGGATCACACTTCAGCTGTACATCATGGGAGCCATGTCTCACCATGAGTCCTCTGGGCCCTAAGATATACTCCTGCCTGATTTATTTTGTGGTATAGACATAGGCTTTAAATTTAATGAGATTTCTTTTTGCTATATTTAAGTACATTGAAAAAGAAGAAATCAAATTGTGCATTGAAATATAATATTTTACATTTCAACAATGAAAACAAATATAAAAGAAGAGTGATAAACGTTTCTGAAATTCAAACACCTCAGCTAGATACAATCTGGTGCATTTGAAATATCAGGGGGAACAGAAAACACATTTATTGAAGTAAAGCTATTTTTAGTAATCATTGATCATTAAATGAGCACATATACTGTAAGGAAAAATATCAAATATATATCAGCAACAATGCCTTCTTTCGGTATCAATTTCTTTTAAGTGAGAGTTTACAACCGAAGATTCATGTGAGATTGTAATTACAAACTAAAACTGATACATCAGTCATCCTAGGAGGAATGGACTATAATCAATATTTTGACTGAGAACTATGATGGCGCTGGCTGAATTGTAACTATGGTCAGAGATTTTTGATGAGTGGATGTAAGAAAAGTGCAGTTTAGTATTGTATACAATAAACAAGTACTGAGAACTTATTTGAAGCAGTGATCCATCATTTGTGCCAAACATGACAGTGCAATCATGCAGTAAATGCATGCTGTGTCAGATGCAACTGATCAAACAGACATGACTGCTGCTGAATCATGCAATTATGTTCCCCTCTATCCCATCTGCTATTAATAACAGATGCAAATGCATAGGAATAAAAGTAGTGGAGAATTGCTGTAAATACAAACAAGAATAGATGGATAAGCACATAAAAGTAAAGTGTCAGCATCAAATCAGCATGAAAGGAAGATAAAAATAAAAATAAAAACCACCAAACCTGATAAGGCTGTAATGTGAAATGAACCATATTATCAGAAAAAAATGCTACATTAATAGGTGTTGTAGAAATTTACACTGTGTGCTCCTTTTTCATCACTTCCCTGTAGCTTTGAGCTGCTGTATATGGTTCAGATTTCATTAAAATAATAGCATAATAGAATGGCATTTAGAATGTCATACTTGCTTGCTTGATAAAATATGACTTAAAGACTAATATCCACCAAAGAATCCATACCCCCAGGGGTTTCAGTGCCAAGATGCTCTTAAAAATTCACCAGGTTCTTGGGAATTCAACTTGCACAGAGATAGGTAAAACAGAGTACACAGCGCTCAACACAGAGAACAAAGTATGCTGAAATTGGCACCACTTTCCAAAACTCAGTCTATAGCTGGGGGGGGAAAAGGGACTTTTAACTACATTTTCTCTTCTTAGTCCTTTAGGAGTCCATTTTTGGATGATATGCAAGAGCAAAAGAGCAAAAGAGATTGCTGACTCCCTAAGTCTTTACTCAGCTGATTCGCAAAGCAGACATCAATAACCAGTTCTGTCCTACACAAAGAGAGCAGGGCACCCTCCAGATCATACTTTTTGCCGTAACTATATTGAATTACTTCTTGATTTGAATACCAGGAGGGGTATCAGCTTCATGACAATTCCATTTAGCTTTGTATTTGAGAACAGTACAGCACACATAAAAGAGCATCTAAGAAGTCCCTGGGAACAGTAGGGTGTAGAGTAGTGTGCAATAGGAAAAGAAAGAGAACAATTATTTGATGTTGCCTATGGATGTCACCATAACTCAGTATGTGTGTGCTGCTTGCCATGACAGAGTTACAGGCATACGATTCTGAGGCCAAATCAAAATCCTTATTATTTTTTCCCCTAGACAAATCTATTATTTCTGAGACTGGTGCTCACAGAAGTAATTTACATTGCTCCATGGCCAGGTATCTTTTTCTATGTATACCTGTACTAATAAAGAACCAGCCCTCCACTTTTCACTTGTCACAGCTGAATCTGTTCACTGAACTGCCAATGGACCAGATCACTGAGCCTGTCATAATAACCTCGGGGGGTGAAAAAAAAAAAAATTAGAAAAAGGCACCTAAGTTTCAGAGATAATCTCTAAACTTTAATAGGATAGGCGTTTTGTTGTTGTTGTTATTTGACTTTTCAAAACTTAATTGAAATTTGGGCTGAAATGCCTATATCCCTTATCCTTTAACGGGGGATAATGCCAATGGCTGCCAGCAGCAGTTTACATTTGTGCCAATGTAGAAGAGGGAGATTCCTGCCCATGGTGCCACATTTTGGCACAGTTATGTAAACACAGTACTGGGTTACAAAACAAAAAAAAAGCAGACAATGCATAAATTTGTGAAATTGAATGGTGAGATCTTAATATATTTTGTGTTTCATTTTTTAATATAAACCCCAGAATCAAATGTCGTTTTCAATAGAAGAGTCCACTCTTTTCTAACAGTGTGTATTGCTGTTAGTCAAGATAAAGACAAGCAGAAATATTTTTAAAAATCTTAGTTGTTATGTGATAGCACTACAAGTGGATGTTTTTGAAATTGAAGGTATTGTAGTCCATCTGTAAAGGATTGTCACTTTAATGGAAACAGCCTCTGTATTACAAGA
Source organism: Pycnonotus jocosus (assembly GCA_013400435.1). Taxonomy (NCBI): domain Eukaryota; kingdom Metazoa; phylum Chordata; class Aves; order Passeriformes; family Pycnonotidae; genus Pycnonotus; species Pycnonotus jocosus. Next base: position 162,118 of record VWYP01012709.1, on the reverse strand, counting down.
CATTGTGACAGAAGAATTTGCATCACATCTGAAAATGGCACAGTTTATATATAATTTAGAAGCCATTAGGAAGAAAATGTAGTTTTCAGTCTGAGAAATTTTCATTGGAGAAATCTTCTTGCATAATAGTAGCACATATAGCAGTAGTGACCTAGCAAATAAATAAAAGATTTCTGGCTTACGCCAGCAACTTTATGCTGGAATTTAATTCCTATGTAAACCACTCAATAAAATCAAATTGCCATTATCTCAGACATACCACAGGAATGGCAATGGTAATGATTCAATTTCAGCTCATCCCTAAGAACTCAAGCTTCTCGGTGGTGATAAATTCAATCCCAGAGTATTGCACTGTGGACTGTTTGAATCAAGAACTTCTTAAAAATCCCTCAAGGAACAGTTAGGACTCTCTTTGTCTTCCCACAGAGCTATAAAAGGTCCAGCATCCCCCTTTAGCACAGTCACAGCACCTATGACCCAAAAAAAAGCCCTAGGTCAAGATGTATCTGAGCAGAAGAAAGAATCAGGAGGGTCTTCAGGAAAGGTTTTAGGTGTCTGCAATTGTGAGTATCAGTGCAATGGCCTTTAACCTGGAACAGTGCACAGAGCACTTCCTGTGATCAAGCTGAAGGCTCATCAAACACCAGTAGTGACAGAAAAAGTAGTAGGCCATAAGGTGAAAGAAGAAAAGTTCAGGTATGTCCATTTGAGGGCTAAAGTCCTAAAAGAATGTCCTTAGCTAGTATTTCTTCATGATGGAAAGAAAATATGACATGTTGCATGAAAAGGTAAACAATTTCAGTATTGCAAGTTTCTGTTCAGCCCATCCACTGTTAGCTCTCCTTTCTTGAGCACAGAAGATATCTGAGCCCTTGACAAGCTTTGCTAGAAGCACCACACATCCCATTTTCACTTGTCAATAATCTCCAGGGCTTCAAGCAGAGAAAAATAAGAGGAAAACAATATCAAACATAACCAAGCAGCCAAACGAAATAGCAACGGAAAAAGATTAAGTCACAGAAATTAAATATTCTGGTGTCCGCAGGTGAGGAGCAAAGGCCCTGAAGCATGGGAATTAATTAAAATATGGTACCAAACCCCAGAATCTACAAATTTTAGATCCCTTTCAGAAAATGCCTTCTGAGCAAGCACCAATGTATCACAAATGTCAAGTTATTAACATTAATCTCATCCTTATCTTGTCACACAGCCCAACAAATTGGGTTTGCAACCAACCATCCAATCCAGATAATCTCTGTGCCCTTAACTGCTCATCCTCTTGTAGGATCTCTGTCCATAACCAGGTATTATCTTGGCTTTCCAGTTTATCACACTATTGGCTCTTTCCAGTAGTATGTCTGTGCATATTACCTCTCTTACATAATCTTTTCCTTTCCTTCCTACTCCTCATCACTAAGTTTTTATTCCTTGGCAAACTGATACAAATTGTTTTATCCCTCAAATATATTCACAGCTTTACCATAGTTAAAATAACCCAGTTAATAAATGTGGTTGGTGCAATGAGTAGTCTCATTGATTATGACATAATTTCCTCAGGAGAGTAAGTCTTTTTCCTATGGCACTGGGGTCAGTGCAGGAATATTGACACAGAAGTGTCAAGGATAGCAGTCAACAGCAGTGGTACTAGATTCTCCCAAAAGACAAAATGTCCTGTATCAGTTTTCCTTTTCACAGAAGAGGTTCCTTCAAACTTTTCCTCTAAAATTAATAAGACCAAGTATTTCTGAACTGAGTATTACCAAACACCTCTCTATCCTGTATCAGAAGCTAATTTATTTATGTGGGTCTTAGGTATTTTCAGGATTTAGGCTCCTCCCCTGGTTCAGGATTCACAGATTAGAGCACTTCTTTTGTAGTCTTCTACAGCTGGTGGGGATCCTGGTTTAAGGTCTTTGGAACAGATAGGTAGAGACAGAGGTGTACACTCAAGTCATGGTACAGGCCTTATATAATGGGGTCCTGGTATATGGCAACAAAAATATATGGCAAAATTATGAGGTTTCAAGGACCATTGTGAGGAACAGGATATATTTTTACTGTTCTTGGAGTGTTTTTGCCCTTTTTTAGACTATTCCAAGTAGGGATTTCTGTTTCTTTCAAAACTATTCCTTGTAAATCCATTCTTATACACCTTCATCTCACACCAAAACATTTTAAAAAGTAAGTAAAAAATGAGAAAGGTTGTCTTTTGGCTGTGTCTCTCCCTAAAAGAAAATAAATGGAAACAGGAGCAATATACTGTAATATATTATGATTGTTTTAATAAATGAGGAACTTGAAACAATATAAATCATTTTCACCTGTATGACTCTCATGGCAACACATTACAATACTCACTAATACTAAGAACTAATAGAAGTCTTCATAAGCAGGGTTTTTCACAATAGACTAGAATAAGTTTTTACTTCCTACTTGTAGGATTATGTTAGGTTATCCAATGGTCTGAACTCTTACTGCAAAGAACCCCAAAGCATCTTATATCAGCAGTCACTTCTGATCATTTCAGCTGTAAATCATATCAATTCAGTTGTTAATTTGAGTCCTGAGAATAGATGTAAAACAAGAATCCTGAGAAGCAAAACACTATCTGCCCATTAAGCATTACTAGAATCTCAGTTCCTAGAAAAGGCAGACTATGTTATGCCACATCATGCATGCACTAGTGCCTCCTCATAGAAAACCTCACCCACCCTTGGCATTGTGGCAGCAGAGGTCAGAGGTCCACAGCTGTTCTCTCAAATGAGCTTAACTCATCTTAGAAGCTTTCTCCAGTCAGCTTTTTTAACTCTGGCGTGATATTAAAGGGAGTTTCAGGGAGTCATGAAGCCTATATTTTGATTATACCTTCCTTGTAATAGTCTGAATGTCATCATCCATTAATGCATAGTGAGGTTTTGGTTCTGCTGAGAGGGAGAGAGCATCAACATTTTATTTCTAAAGTTATGCAATTTAAAATGTTTTTAAATCTATTGTCTTCTGCAGCAATTTTTTCATGTTACTGGCTATAGTTATAACTATGAAGTGAGGCATATGAAAAGAAAAATTAATAAAAATTATTTTATTTTTAGAGTTTTTCTTTGCATAATTAGATACAGAAAATGCATGTGATGATCATGCATTTATTTTAGTAATTGTTTTGTTCTCAAAGGTGGTGTATAAGCATTATTACAATTGTTCAGTCCTACTCAGGTATGAAAATGTGTATCTTCCCTAGCTGTGCAAGAAAACCTTGCATTAACAAGCATCTTCTTGCTGACCAAACATGATTGCCTTAAACTAAGCTGCAAACATCTGTGATCCTATTTCCCTTCCTGTACAGATCACTGAGAGGCAAGAGAGGGCACATCCCAGATGATGAATTTATTGCTCTGTGTGGCAGGGCTGTATGAATTTCTCTGTTTTGTAGCAAGCATTAGATATGCTGTGCTGGTGTAAAGCAGTAATAAACAATTCTCCCTTGAACTAAGAAGGCAATTAGAGATATCTGCAGGGAACAGGTGGCATAAATACAACATGCAGCTAAAACAGGACTTGGAAATGGTCACCACAGACAAGTTAACCAGATATAAATTTACATGATATTTGCAACTGTAATATAGGCACATTAAAATACAATTTGCATATTCATATGCACTAAAATCACATACAAACCAGAAAAAAGTAATCCATGAATTCAAGCCCAAATGTATACTATAGGGATGAGCTTGTAGTCACAATCAGATAATCCAAAAGGTACCTTATCCTGCATTTACTTTTTCCAATGCCAGTATTGAGTTTTTCTTATGAACTTCTTTCAGTCATTTAACGTACTGTGAAGGGGCCAATACTGATCATCATGGGAACAATAGCCCAGTCATGGATGTGGCCAGAACACAAACGAGCAGGAAGAGGGTTGGCTGGTGGAAAGCCCTCAATCAAAACAAAATTAAAAAGTTTTTGCCAGTATCTGGCATGTGGAAGTAAGAAGGTTACCTCTGACTTAAATTGGGAACAATCTCTTTGGATTAGCATTAGTGAAGTGCATCCTTGTTCAATATTTTCATAAAATGGAAACTGAAAAAAACCTGCAACAGATTATTTCCTTGCCTCTCAACCTCCTGACCCCAAATCTCACCAAATGAGGTATCAAACACTGAGCACTTGATTGCTTCACATGGGTCTGGAATGCGTTGCCAGGTTATATACCTGCAGCTTTAATGAAAACACCAGTAAAAGGGAGAGTAGAGGCATGAGATGATGGGGATTAGTGAACTAATTTCAGCTTTTCCAACAACCCTCTGGAAGCCTCAGCACCCGACTGCTAATAAGGCAGTCCCTGGAAAATGGATCATCTGCAGGCATTACACTTACTGGTTACTATTGCCACTCTCCATGATGTATTGCAAATCCTTTGCACTACTTTTGTTCACTTAATAAAATGACGTATTGGCACACTCAATTAATATACATTCTCCACAGTAATCTTCACATCTAATGCTTTGATTTTATCTTTTTAATATTATGAGACTATCGTTCCAACTTGGTAGGTTTATTCTAAATTTTTGTGATACTGAATTTTCCAGTAGGTTTAGAGATAGGTTCCTTATTCATGTTTTGAGGTAATGAGGGTAGTTAGACTGACCACATATTTCACTTGTGCCAAGCAGAAACAGACTTACCTGCTGTGAACCACAGAATTTTCTATCAGGAAATTGGATGAAATAATGAAGGAGACAGAATAGCCACAGCACTTCAGCCAGCTTCTACACCTTTGTTTAAGGAAAACTTGCTAGTTTTTGACACTTTGTTTTTACATGTGTACTTCAATTATTTCAACAGTTCCAGCAAGAAAAGCAAGTCCTTCTTTGATGATTTTTGTACAACAAAAAAAAAACAAACCAAAACAAAAAAATCTATAAAACCCTGAAAATACATTCCCATCTTACCATTTGTTTGTTTATTTGATTCAATATGCCTTGAGTCTTTGAACTCACTCATACTCCGCTGTAGTTTTTTTTTAAAACTACTCTGAAATTCTCTGTTGCCATGTGCTAAACTACATTTGAGAGCAGTCTTACTATAGCTGAATCATCCTTTGAATATAAGAAAAAAATTATGCTGATAAACTTAAGGAAGAATGTTAAAATGATGGTACTTTATAGATAGGGCTTATGTACATATGGTGATAGAGGAAAGCAGAGAAAATTGTGTTTGCTGCTAAACTCTGAAAGGTAAACAAATAGCTGTGGGAATTAATTTTTAATGAATAAAAGATTTTCTAAAAGTTTAGCATTAAACAAAAAACAACCACAAACCCCACAACCCCCAAACCAAAAAACAAACAACTACAACAACAGCAAAACAAAAAAAACCAAAGAAACTCAAACAAAAACCACCCCACCCCCCAAAAAACACCCCCACGAAAAAAACCCAAAGAAGCAGCCAGTCATCAGAAGCAATAATTACAGACACAGAACATTGTTTTCATCTTCTCCCTCAAGCCTTTCAAGCACTCTCTGGGAAAGGAGCAATAGTTTCCCTTCACTAAGTCATTTATATAAAAAGTTATAATATTCTGGGATGTTTGAAAGGCATATCAATCACTTAACTCTTGTTAATAGCCTTGCCAGAAGTATGAATATTTACTTTTGAGCCTATATATTATGTCAAGTAATTCTGGGATATTAGCCCTAACTGCAACCTGCAGGTTATATTTTCAAGCCTTTCAAGCGACATCATCTGCTCAAAATATTTTTGGAAAACTGTTTAATTCTGCATCCTTCTTAGTTTGTTTTTTTCAAGGGTGCAAAAGTGGCCTCTGATTAAGACATTTGTGTTTACAGTCACAGACCACACAAAAGACACTGTGCCATGTAGTCATCCTCATGAGACACTGCTAGCACTAAGGTCCTTTTTACACATTGTCCTGGATCACTAAGCAAATCAGTATCCTAGTTCAGAAAAAAAGATCACATTTAGAATTTAAAATAAAACTCTTCTGGCACATATACTGCAGGAAAGCAGATAGAAATAGAACTAAAAGCCACAGGGAGGTCCAAACCTGATTTTCTCCTATCAAGACACCTGGAAGCAGGTGAGCCACCAACTAGCAATAATGGGACACAACTTATCCAAGGAGGAAGAGACTGTTTTGGCTACATGGAAAGCTTGGTTAAGAAATAAGGGAATTAATAATTCTGGGGGATATACTGAGTTGCTTCTTGCTGGGAATAGATCAAGGAATCTGAAAAGGTTTAGAAGGAACCGTAAAGCCCATCTAGACTGTGAAGTTTGCTGTGGGGTTTGAGATCTGCAGGAGAGATCACAAATTGTGGAGTCTACAGGAGAATCATTGCAAAAGTAAAGGAAGCTGAGAACCACTGCAACAAGGAAATGAGACAGTTTGTAGAAGATAGGGAACATCATGCAAAGCAACAAAGCTGAAGAAGGAACAAGAGAAGTAATCAAAGCAGCAGATACAGAAGAAACTGGAGACAGAACAATTCTATTACGTTGTACAATGTGTTTATTTGTTAGTAATCAGTGGATTTTTTGCATGTATGAAACTGCAGAAATTAAGGCTTGCATGTGGTTGGAGGCAGTAGCTGAAGGTGCTCAGTGCTTGGTTGATTGTTTAGCAAGGTCATTGGTAAAGAATAATGCTGTATTTGAACATTAGCCTTAAGTACTGTAATGTATTTTACACAAATTGTAATGTGTTGCATTTAAACATTTGTATAACTGTTAGTCCTAGAAAAAATATGTGAACTGTTAGTCCTAGGAGAAATATGTGAATATGTCATAATGTCAATTTACCTAAACAAGTTTTTCTAGAAATGGGCAACTTTATAATTAAAATAAAGAAAAAGAAAAGGGCAATCGTGGGAAGGCAGATAGAGATAGAGCTAAAGGCAATCTTGCCTTCAATATACTGCAGCTGTGTTAATTACCCAAGAGGGGGAACAGCCTTGCCCTCAAGGCTAAGAGTGTGATAAAGAGTGAGTGAGTTGGTAAAGAGTCAGTTCGAGTCTGCTGGCCGTGTTGGGAGGATGAAGGGACAGGAGGTCGGGCAAGGGACAGATCAGGTGAGCCACTGTATGAGGGACAGACAGGGTCAGGCGGCCGCGCCAGGGACAGGAAGGAGTGAGCTGGAACTGCTGAAGGAAGAGAGAAGAAGGAAAGAGCCAGAGCTGCTCATAGGATTGCTACATAGGAAAAGTATGAAAGACTTTTGGGATAACAAAGTGCTGATCCTTGAAGGCCCCAGAAGTTTCTGCTGAAGCATTCTGAGTCTCATGGCTGTCTTGACAATGGTAATATACCACCTTATTCAAACCAAAAATTTTGTTCATGTCTACAGCACAATTTATATGAAATTATGTGTATACATTTTGTATACATATACAAACTTTAAACTGTTTTTTGCTTATTACCTCCCTACTCATTTGAATTAAGTTCCACTCCTTAGTTTGCTTATAAATGTTTGAGTTTATTTAAGAAGCCAGAAGCCTAAACTGGAATAGAACCCAAAGCAAACTATTCCTTCACCAAAAGGGAAAAAAACAAAAAGTGGTTTTTTTGTTGTTTTTCAGGTAGGCTACAGACTTGAACCAAGCATCAAGGCTCATTCCCCAAAGACTGAGTAAGTGGCGAGAATTAGAGACATACTATCATTCCCTAAGTTTCCTACTAAAAACACATAGCTAATGACACTTCATTTTTTTGATCAAGCTCCAAATATTTAAGTGATTTATTGTGCTGGCAGCTAGGAGCAACTTGTCATTTTGGCAATATCTGAAGTCCTGGCATTGCTTTCAAAAGTGCAGAAGATTAAACTTTTTTTTATTAATATCTTAAGCACACAAGAGACTGAGTTTGACATTGCAATAGTTTAGAAATCAAAACACCTTTCCTTGGAAGAAATGAACATCTGTGTTCTATGGGATTGTTCTTTGGAAATTTTTATGCTTGAAATGTTTTCTATTAATGCTGTTATCCAAAATTTTAGAAATTTTCATTCATTTTATATGAGTAACAGAATCAAAGAAAATTTTATTTACAAATTCTGTATTTGAAAGGAACATATAGATAACTGTGTCTGCTTGAGCTGATTTGGCCTGCATTGTCTTTAGAATAATTGTCTTTTGTTCCTTATTTCCCTCTATTTCCTATTAAAAGAAATATTTTAACTTATGTTCCTTATGACTTTTCCCTCAACATTGAAATATTAATCTTACATTAACCACAACAGTGCAATAGTAAAATATACTCATTTTGATTTTCATCAGTTGTTCTTACATATATAGCACTTCAGAGATTCCTAAAATACTTACAAAGTGCCCCCTGGCTTTTCCATAGAACACATTAGTTTTGCTAGGTTGCACCTCTGGCTTGCTTTTATCTATATTTCAGGTTTCACTGAGAAATTACAAATTGCAATACAATAAACACTACATATATGCTATTTATACTCCTTTGAAAAAAATCACAGTAACAAAATAATGTTGAATTAACTGTGTCAATCAAGAAAAACAGACTCCCTCAACCAATATCAAAGAAGAGCCTCTATTATCAATAGAAAGCAATTTAATAAATCTGTAAGAAAGTAAGAATACAGGTATTATTAAACCCCACCGTTGAGGCAGGATGAAGTGTTATTTTTTTATTGCGCTCTGATCTCTATTAGACTTAATGTGTAATTAGGTTCCTAAACTGCCTAGTATGGCCTTTGCCTCCCTAAATAAGATTTATACTTCAGTCTGCTCTGCATTTAACTTGGAAAAGCAGACACAGCTCTTCATGATTGCATCCTTTTCACTTTTTGTCCTATGCAGAGACAAGAATTTGGGCAGTGGCACTCTGGCCCAATGAGGTGGTCCAATTTACTTTTTAGTTGGAAAGGTACTACTTTTTTTT
>VWYP01012709.1:84909-153165 GCA_013400435.1 Pycnonotus jocosus | reverse complement strand
TTTTTTTTTTTTTTTCTTCAGGATATTCGGTTTCAGACAGACTGTTTCACCAGTTCAGTTTCTTTTGATTAATTGACTGACTTCTATAGCTGACTAATACACGTGAAAAAAAAAAGAGCAGTGTACTGTAAAAAGAAATATTAATACTTTCCATACCTTTTTCACTGTCCCTACAAGTAAAATAGTTTCTTTTACAGCTCTGTGGGTTCATATTTGACCTGATACATTACAGAGACTAGATAATATTTTAAAATTTATTGCTTTTCCTGTTTCCTATGTATCCAAACTTGAAAATGCCATAGTTTGCTTGTGATCCTGAATTATCTTTTTTTATCCATACTTGATGGAATAATTATTTAGTCAATGAAAAGCATTGCTTAAAGCATGATGAATACACAGCTGAAGAAACTAGAGAGACAAAATCTCTAATATTCATAAAGCAATAAAAGAAATAGAGTTTTCAGATCCTGCTATTAGGAAAGTACAGCTCTTATGTGGATTTTTAAAAATCATGATTAGAAATATTATGTCCAACTTTTAATGAGCATTCATTCTACCTAAAGTTTTAGGTGCCTGTTGGCATAGAGAACTCAAAGGGATGCATATACTTCAGTGTGGATGGGCACCTCAATACTGAATGCTAATAACCCAAACAAAAAGAAATAGAAGAATTGACAAGAATTCAATAAAGCATGAGATTTACACTGAAATGAATGTTTCTGCTCAATGAAATTCACTATAAAAAACAATGGAGTATGGTTATTCTATCTTCATTTGTTCTATCTTCTGTTGCTTTGTAGTCTGCTTTTATCTCTGCTTAAAACTGTACATGTGACTGCAGGATGCTTAATAAATCATAAATGTGACCAGAACTCCTCACTGCTTTCCTTACTGTAGAAGAATGACATCACAACCTCATCTGTTATATTGATATTAAAATGTTGTCTACCAGATTTGATATTGTTGTATCACAATTTTATGCTCTTACACTCTGATCCAGAAAAGCCTGGAAACTGAAGGTCACTTATGAAAATAATCATATACTGTATTCACATTAAAAATACCATGTAATTTTTACTTTTTTCCAGATTTGAAAAAATGTTGAATTAGGTTTAATAAATTATTGTATGTAAATGAGTGAGCTAAAATTGGTTTTGTCTTTTTTTCTTGTTTCTTTTTTTTCCCCAAACTTACTATCTTAGTGTAATTATGCATCCACATGATGTAAAATAATTTTAATCCTGAAAAGATGAAGAGGAATAGTTGTGCTGTGTTGAGAAGTGGCTGAAATAAGATGAGAATTGCCTTAGATCAGATTTGACACATGGGACATTGCTGTAGGTGCCTGTTTTAACCACATGAACAAGAAGAATCAGTTAAAGGCTTCTTTGGAAAGCAGAAAGAAACCTCATGTTCATGACCAGTGCTTTGGGGATCTTCAACCAACACAATACCCACTGAAAAGGAAATAAGCTTGGGTGTGAACAATGCAGAAGGCTTCTGAAGCGTACTTATGACCTTTTCTTGATGCAGGTGATTGACAAACTGACCAGGGAGATGCTCTGCTGGATCTGTTCATCACTGCACAGAAGAAATGGTCAAGGATGTGGAGGCCAAGGGCAGCTTGGGCTGCAATGACAATGGAACTATGAAATTTAAACTCTTGAAGAAAACAAACAATAAAACCAGAATTATAAATAATGGAATTAAACCCCTGTATTTCACAGGAACTGATTTCCAATTATCTAGGGCTCTGCTTAGCAGGATCCCACTGGCAACAATTGAAAAGTAGAGGCCCAGCAATCCTTGATTCCCAAGGGACTCTTCCTCTATGCATTCAGACATGCAGAAAGCAAAGCAGGCATAGCAGAAGGCCAGCAGAGATAAACCATGACCTCCTATCTGAGTTTAAAAGACAAAAGGAAGTACCCAGAAGATAGGTAGGGACACACCGCCCATGACAGATTTAGAAATGTTTTGGTGCAGGCAGGAATGGAGTTAAGGAAATCATAGCATAGCTGGAATTGGAAAGAAGTGAGGGAGGTGAATTGGGTGAAGAGAGATTTTATACATCCAAATTACTCAGGCAGCAAAAGACAGACTAAAGAGTGTGTGGCACAGTGTTCAGTAGAACAAGAGATCTAATCATTCTGTGACACAGATGTGTCTTTCATCTAATGATGAAAGATCAAAATATTCAAAGGCCTTTTTTCCTTTGTTTTTACTGGAGAGGTCTGCCCTCTGGCCTTCCAGTTCCCCAGGGCTGATAGAGGTCAGTGGTAGTGAAGCAACACCCTCAGTAGACGAAGACAGAGCTATGGGGGGCATAGGATTTGATTGGATGCACCCCAGTGTGTTGGGGGAGCTGTTCACTGCCACTGCAAGGCCACCTCTACCACCTTTGACACATCACAGAAGCAGTAGGAGGCTCTGCACAATTGCAAAAATGAGCCCAAGTTACTCACTGCTTCAAGAAGGGTAAGAAGGGAAATACTGTCCAATCAGCTTCACCTCAGTATATAAAAAAATGTATTAAGCAAATTCTTCTCAAAGCCACACCTACTCTGAGAGAGGATTAAGGTATACATTCTTTGGAGATCCCTTCCTACCTAAATTAATTTATGGTAGTGATTTTTGCCCTAAACCACCACTGTAAACTCATTCTCAAGCTCACTAGTGGAAAGAGGACCTGACACTGGTTCCTGGAATCCAAATTAAGGATCATTTAGATCCATACTGTTTAGTGCCATGAGAAACCCTGTGATAGGTGAAGAGCTTACGTCTGCTATGTTTGAACAGATATGATTGTACTTTCACGTTGAACATTCCTACTATTAGTGATGTAAATATCTCTTGGTATCTGTATCTGCGACTAAATAATAATAAAAAAATAATCAAAAGCTATATTCTTGTTTGTTCTCCAAATAAAATTACTCTGAAGAGAAGAAAATTATAGCAAACCAAACAAACAATAAATTAGGAATGTTTATATGGAATGACAGGCAGTAAAATGAGCCCTTTAAGCAAGTATGTTTCTAAATCATCAGTTCAGGTTCTACATTTAATAAAAAGGAACCATTAAATGACTTCTGTAGGAACCCAGGGCACCCCTTTGGTTGCCCTGGAAGCTCAGGGACCCTGGTAGAGCAGCCTGGGAACCGAGCAAAGGAGGTCTGAGTTTTGTCCAAGGGGATTTAAAACCTGTCCGGGGGGTGAACAGGGGGGTTTTTCTTCTGTCCGTGGAGGTCACAGACCCTGGCACAAAGCAGAGATGAACTACAATTCTCAAGAGTGTGAAACACAGTAGTAGCTTATCAGTGAGTGAGAAATTTGTAGTTTTAGGTTTTTAGAATAGAAGTGAATGGGGGCAACGTGGAGATTTTGAGGCAGAGTTTAGGCTTCTTCTTCTTCTTCTTTCTCATCTCCATTTTCTGCTGTGGCATTAGCACAATATAGTTTGGAGAGATTAGGTCAAATAGAGATGACCTGTTTAGTATAGATAGCAAGTATTGGCATATAAATGTAAATAAAAATATGTAAGAAGGGGTACAAAGAACCTGAGCCTGCCCAGGGGCAGGCAGTTGTCTGATGGCCGAGGTACAGAACAGACCTCGCTGGGCACAGAGTGCACTATGAGATAAAAAATAATAAACAAAGTGATAGACCTTGGAGAAACAGAAACTTGAAGCCTCCGTCTCGTTCTTGCATCTGGCTCAGAGATTCCAGGAGGGCAAAAAGGACTCTAACCACCTGAATCTCAGAAATCCAACACGAGAGACTTCAATATCAAAGTGCTAAGAAATAAGAAATTATGAATAGCTCATTCTCATATAACTCCTTCTGAAGGAGCTTCATCACCTATAGAAAGCCATACAAGTGCCCATATTTAATATTCTCTTTGAAATAAAAAAAAAAAGTGTTCATTCCAGAGATCACATTGTATCTGTAACCCTGAAATGTTTACTCTGTCTGTAAATGAATAAAGCAACATATCAATAAACTATGAGATCAGTCAATTGAGACATATTACACAAAAGTTGGTTCCCAGCAAAATTTTCACTTAAGAGAATTGTCCATCTGTGTGCATCTCAGTTTAAGCGTTATTACACTTGTATCCAAAGACTGTTTCTCTGCATGTTACTGATTTAGCTGTATTTTTCAGGAAAACTGCAATATATATTATAAACACAGAAAAAAAATTAGATATTAGCATAATCTTAAAATTCCATCAAATACAGTCAATCAATCCCAATTTCATGCAATGTTTTGAATTCCACAACATTCACTTTCTGATAATAAAAAATGTATTTTAGTGCCTGAGTAAATCAGATGGGCAGTATGTTTTACAAAAAGAGACTGGCTTGTACACGGCTATGGTTTTCAGCCCTACATATATTACAATGAGAACTGGACAAAATTTGTTGGAAGTGGTTAACAAACCTTCATTTAGAATGTGAGTGGAGGAAGCAGTTAAATTACTTGTCAGCTCAATGACTAAAACAGAAGTAATTTCAAGTTGCAGGCTATACTCTAGGCCAGGCAGTTTTTAAACTCAGCAACTAAGAAAAACAAATGAAACTGATTGTAAGCCTAAGATACTATGAGTGAAAACAAATTTGGATATGTGAGCAAAGAAAAGACAAAATTATTTGTCTTTGTACAGGAAATGTCGGGAAAAGTTCTTTAGAGGAATATCTCATCTCTTCCACTTCTCTTACCATTAAGGATTTGCCAACCTCCTCAAAATTATGCTTTTTAAAAGACCATATTTGAATGTACATTAGAACATTCTTGCCATTTGTCTTGAACTGCAATTCCAGAATAACATGCAAAGCACTAAAATCCATTTAGGATATAATTTATCTACACTAAAAATATGATTGTCTACTATGTGATCCTATTTAGTGTCTCTGTTATTCCATTTCTTCCCAATTGCTTATTCTCATGCTATAATCATAGCTCCTGCCTGAGACAAGAGTTAACATTTTTCTGAAGCACATTTCCATTGAAAGCCTCATCTGTTCCCTTGGACTCCTCTCTGTCTTTAACAATTTCTTTCAGTTAACCAACTCCCTCTCCTGCATCTGTCAACTGCACAAGATCAGGATTGGTAACTTTCTTGCTCTTTATTGTCTTTGCAAAGCAGAAATTTCTTGGGTGATTTATAAAAGTGCTGGGAACCAGCCCTAAACCCCGTCCCATTGTCAGCATTCCCTCTACAGCACAAAAATCTCACTGGGCTGACACTTGTGCAAGAGGGTAGCACAAGAAGAATTCTACAAAAGGCTTCAGCAGGTTCTAGGCTTTTTCCCCCATGAGTAAAGTCATAAAATAAGCTTTTGGAAAAGAAGAACAGCAGAAAAGACAGTTAAATGAAACATTCAGTCTAGAAGTTCAAGTATTTCAATTCTTCTGGGATGCTTTTCTCAGTCACTGACTTTCAGTGTATTACCAAATTTAAACAAACAAGCATACAAAACAAACAAAAATAAGGAAACAATTGAGTTCATGAACAATAATTTTATTTTAGGATTATTTTCACAAAGAAATCAATGCTTGTTCAGTCCTGCATATTATTTACTGGCATATTACCTTCTTTTTGGAAATTAACTCAGATGACTGACATATATTAGAAACCAAGTGGATTTTGTAAATCTGCTGCAAAATGCATTGGGTGTGATATATCATTATTTTTTGATAAAATGAACACAAATTTAACCTGGAAAGGTAAAATGTGAAAGAAATTAAGCAATGTTTGGACTTCAGCCCCTAAAATCAAAATTGCAAGAAAAATATATATGTTTATATGTGGTTCTATAGCCATTTATAGCTGTCACAAGCCCTTGATCCTTTTGTTATTATTATTTCTATGATCCCCAGAAAGGTAAATGGGATGTGGAAATTTAAGTGTCCAATTTTTAAAATGGCATTTAATCACCTGCAGAAAAGCAACAGACATAAAACTCCATGTATAGCAGAGGAGTACATGAAATCTAGATAGATAACTAATTTTGACCCCGAATACTTTTTATGCAGATGGTGCTTAACACACAGCATCAAACCCTGCAGGAGGCTCAGGAGCTCAAGCCTCGATAAAGTTGCTCAAGTCAGTTGTGTATCCATAAACTGTGCTATATTCAACCACCAACTCTAACGAACCAATTGATAGCATAGCAGTGGCTTCGTGCTCTCTCTTTTGATGTTCAGCAACTAATGATGTGTGCACTCCGTGGGACATGGAAAACACTTTATTCTATCCTCTGTGTGACAATTTCCATAGTACCCAAGAATGACTTCTTAAATGAGCTGTTGGCAGTTTCTGCTTCTTATGTTGAAGATGTATCACTGTGCAGGAAAAAAGATGAGATTCATTCACATCCATTTTGTTTGTATCAGTCAGGTCTTCATATAATGACCATTGTTATGCTACAAAGGTAGGACCACTGGCAATTATGAACTTTCTATCCTTACAAGGAGTACAGCAGCTGCTGTGTTTACATGCAGTTCATGCCTGAATAAGTATTGTTAAAGAAGAGCTTGCTAAATTAGTTAAGGGAATCACACAGCAATTTCATCTAATTGCCATTTGTCAGAACTTTATTACAATCACTGAATATTTTTAATTATATTAAAAAAAGGGAAGATGTCAACTCACAATTTCATAACATGTCAGAGACTCCGCAAAAAGATTTCCATGATTTATAATTTCAAAATGCACTCCTGGTATCAAATATTGCTTGTTGTTTAAAATTAGCAGCAGTTAAGGGGAAAAGCCGTTGTTACCTCTTGTGGTGTTCTTTATGATTTATTACTGTTTTAAATATACCAAATTTGACTTGATGATTTCCTTCCTACTATGTTCAGCCATACAAGGAATGCAGAGAGGTAGCTTTACTAAATATTAAATTTTTACACAATTCAACTGAACTCGGATGAATTCAATGGAAGTGGAGAATTATCAACACCTTTTCCACCTGCCTTTTAAAAGAAAGTTGCTGCAACTGAAAGTTCTGCACATACTCTTAAAAATCCCACAGCATCAGATTTGGAAATTCAGGAGTGCATTTTCTGGATTATGATCAAGTTAATGGGAATGATAGGCATCAGGCAGGAAAAAGATAATACAGTACATAAAATTCATGCATTGCAGCATCCACTGTTGACATTAGCCTCATAACCTAGTCATTTTTTCTGACCTATTTATTTCTTACAAAATCATAAGTTTTTAAGAGAAATTGTCTTGCTTTTGAATAATTCATACACAGTAGTGCATTAAGGTATTGCAGCTTTTTTATTATTTTTAACATCAAGAAGAACCGAACTGGCATTATGTCCTACCAAAAATCTATGAAAATATAGTAGAAGGTAGTTCAATGTTCATTCACTGCAAGGTAATTTGATACTGTACCTTGCAGAAAGTTTAAATATGAAACTAGTCAGGCATAGCATATATAGGAGTAGACCTGTAGTTTAGTCTTTAGTGACAAAAACCTGAATTACCCGGTTATTTCAGTCACCTTTTCCTCACATGCTGCCAGTTTAATAATTAGTATTTTCTGCTGTAGGCAGTAAAAGATTCTGATGGGTTCAGTTTAGATTTATGAAGTTAGTTTACTCGTTGATGAAACAGTCTTCAATATGCAAATGATTCACTCAGAAATTATTTAAAAATACCTCCCAGCCAGTAAGGATTGCAATTAAATAGTAATTAAACAGAGATACTGCTCTGTGAAAATCATCATACTGCTCTGTTGAGACACTTGAGTTTAGAAATAAAGTTTACATAAAACATCATGGTTTACTAACTTAATATGTGTATTGTGTTAAATTAAAAAAAAAAATCTTTTTAATTTATCTGTTGTGAAGTAGCTGGGTAATTCCAGGGAATTTTATACACTTCTCTACTCCACAAAATATTGTAAATATTCCACTGTTAGAAAAGCCTTTTGCTGATATCAAGATCCAATGAGCTCCAACAAAGACAAAGACCCACTTTGCTTCCATTAGTTTGATCACAAGGCAGCAAGATCATTCACCAGACCCTCACGCAGAAGAGTGCACGGCCACGCTGACATCGTGCCTTGGTGTCCCACCTGCACCACCTCACTTTGCCACTGTCTGGGCACGTTGGCTCCTGGAGGACAACTGGCACAGTGAGCACATCCCTGATTGAGCACACAACCACAAGGGGCTGCAATGTCTTCTCTTATCCTGGGCTTCTTCAGACTGGAAACGAAACTGAGCAGAAGCAGAGCAGCCCGTCCTCTGTTAAGCCACATAACTTTGGATGTGAAACATGTTTCACTGAATTTGGAGCTTATCCACTATTTTTCCCTTCTTCTACATCTCTCCAGTATATAGGAAAACAAGCTCAGGAATTTCATTCTACATCTATCATTTATCTACAGGAAGAGGAACACTTTAAGAGTAATTGCTGAGTTACAGGACCATCATACAAGATGTACCTTTATTCTCAACTACATTTTCAAACAAGGATTGATCTAAATACATGTCCTTCATGTTTACTGACTACTGTATGGTCCTCACCAATCACTTAGTAGAGCAGTTCCCTGGCACACTGTTCTTTAGGGGTTTTTTTCCACTTTCCAAAATAAACTTAATAAATTTTATCCCAGGATGGGATTTTCCCTAATTTTTCTACATTTTCAACATTTTTCTAGATATCTCCATGAAAAAGACTATGAATGATATCAAAATGTTTTCCCTAATGTATTCTTCTTTTTTGCCCTTTTTTTTTTTTTTTTTAAGAGCATGGCTCCCTAGTTCAATATAACTTGCTTTATTAAATAGTCCACTCATTTTAACAGCGTTTGATTTTTTTTTAAAGAATACACATGAGGTTAAGGGAGATAATATGGACAAGAATGACAACAAAATTTAGCTCACTAAAATAATGTGTATTCACCATCCTCACTAAAGTATTGTAAGATGAAAAATAGAAATCATCATTCATGTTGAAAATGTTAATGTTTCACCTGAGTCTACTATTCTGCTGTTCACAGAGATTACTCAAATTAAGATGTCTGGTACCAGGTAATATTTTAAGAAATTGTAAGTGAAATTACATCAATGAGCAATACTCATGGACTGAAAAAAATGAAGATCTATTAAAACATACATTTTTATAGACAAAATTACAGTCATATCCCATGCAGAATCAAAAACCAAGCTGTCCTGTTTTTATGTGCCCATATAAAATTAAATTATGTTCCTTCCTTATGCAAAATTCTATCAGTCTCTTTAGTCTTACGTTGAATATTTGCTTTTCTCATTCTGCCCTTCTATTTTTCCTCCTCTCCCTATACTCTCTCATACTCCTTCACCAGCCTTCAAGGCTGAATGTTTTCCAACTTCCCCTCCCTTTCTTCCACACCTATGGTCGTTTCTTCCTATCATATGTTTTCCTCTTTCACTCTTCACGTTCCTTTCAGTCTTGCTCTTATCAGACCATATATGAACTGTGGTGCAAGCATAGTTGTATGAAATGATTTTCTGTGCTGCCAGCAGGTTTGAGAGTATGGCTTTGACAATCCTTCATGTGAACCAGATTAAAAGCCTCAAGCACCAGTGACCTGTAGTCAAAAGCAAACCTTATGTTGCAATCATCATACTCCACACCTTAGTTTCTCTGTTCCATAGTTCCTACATATAAGAGAACATACAGGCATTGTACACAGGCAAAGATAATTGTCTAGGATAAATTCCCATTCACACAATTCCCCAGGGCACCCCAAGCAATACTATACTTTCCCACAACCTAACAGAACCAGAAGTGACCGTGCCACATCATTCATTTGTAAATCAGGACATTAAACTTTTCTCAGTGGATACATCAAAGGATTTACAGAGCAGAGAACAAAACAGCTCCAGTTGCAAGCATTCCCCTAAGGACTGAGACACCATGTGTTAGCAGATACTAGATATTTCAACAAATGTAAAAAAGGATAATGGTGTAGAAAATCATAATAACTCAAGATAAGCAGCAAATTAACACGACTCTTTTATAAATTAGCTATCTTTATAAAAGCACTCCATTTACTAACAGCTCAGAGTCTATACTCAGTCTCTGACACTGAACAATGGTTTCACCTTCCCAGGAGGCTGCTCACTCTATCTGCTCAGTTCAATAGGACACCTTGGCAGCTCTGCTCTGCTGTGGTTATGACAGCCTTGTCCAGGCAAACAGCAGAAGCCTGAGCAGGAGAGCCATTTTCTGCAGGTACATATTGCTCTGTATATACATGCAGTTCCAGCAGCCTCATACTTACAGGATTCCTGTTCTTTGCTGCATTTACCAAAAAAAAAAAAAAAAAGCTAAATTTAGTAATTTTTTTCCAATAGTTAGACATTTCTATATGGCAAAAAATATTTTTTACTATTTCTACATGTAAAAAAATCTTCTTCATATGATTTTTTATCATAGTGCTCTAGGTAATATGAGGGCTGTGGTGGATTTTGATCCCAGAAGCCCTACAATTAATTGGATGGATGAGACTAAAAATATTCCCAATGGTCAACCGTGCCACAGTGTAAGATTACATTAAATATGTCAATCATCGGGGTTGGGCAGAAGAGCATAAAAACTGCAGAACTTAAGTTCTATTATTAATGCTAAATTGACTGTCACATCAGAATAGCAATACTCCATGTCTTGCTTTAAATAATAATGCATTTCCTAATTTGAACTCTTATTAATATGATTAGGTGATGAAGTACAAAATAATGACCCAAGCAAATTCATAAGCATTTCCTGTACTGTCACACTGAAAAATTAATTTTTATAAACTAATTAGACATCCTGCTTCAAATATTGCCTTCTTAATAAATTTCATACATATACATATAAATAAAAGGGGAACATTTATTAAGGGTTCCTTATCCAATTTTTAAAATAGCGTTGTAAATCTATCAAGTACTTAGTGGAAACAATAAAGAAAGAAGTCATTAAAATACAATAATTACTTTAAAAGGTACAACCATTCTTACTGACGTTACATTATGAATTGCAGTACAGCATGTCAACCTTTGGAAAGTGTGTTCAGGAGAGGTAATGACAGCCTTCACAGTGTGTTTAAATGGGCAGTCATGTGAGAGGGCCATAGCAATGGTTTGGATCAGATCTTTATGACAAGTGTATACCAAAACTGCTTCAAATTTGTATATTCTTAACAGAGAAATATACATCAATGCAGGCAACTTTTCTAACTGTTGTAGACGATTGTAAGAGCTCCATGCAATAGTTTCATTTAAGATCATACTGTCAATACTCATAGCTGACATATTGAATGCATAAGCTGCACTACTACTAAAAGCAACAGCATATATTACTATGGAACTTGAGAAAGCTTTTTTTTTTTCTTTTTAAATTAAATTCTCCCATCACCTCCCATCTTAGTGTAGAGAACATATATTAACTTCACCTCTTTTTGAGAGCTCAGATTTTAGGCACGAGGCCGGTGTTTCATTTATCTGGCACAACTGGGCAGCCAGGAAAAAGAAAAGCACTGCATCCCTCTGACAATTCACTTGTCTCATACAGCAGCTGCATCATGCTTCTGCACTTATCAGCCTAAGGCTGATGTTATCTTACATACTTATAAGAAATAAGCCTTTCTTAAATATGATGCAATGCTCCAGAGAACTGTTTCAAGCTAACTACAAGATGCTTTTCCAAAACACATTCTCCAAATGTGTAATTCTGGAGATGTATTTTCTTTATACAAGCTGGACAAAAAAGTCAGGCCTGGGAGAGAAAGTATGTCAGATTTCTGGTTTTTCCACAGCAGAAACAAGAAGTAGCATTGCCAAAATACATAACCTTTTGTATTCTTGCTCTTTAAGCTGCTTGCTTTCTGTTAAAGTGCTAAGCTTTATTAATGCGAAATTATTTGAGATGGTCTGACCAGTATCATATATATTTAATACCACACTTAAAAGAAATATGTATTCTGTATTCTAACCATCCAATTATCAACAGCTACTCAGAAAACTGCTATTCAAATTGCCAAAAGCAATGTATATCTACACCTACATATATATTAAAATGTGTCTTCCTGTGTTGTATTTAATTCTATTTCATTTTTCCTGTGATATTTAAATAACTGACTTTAGTATACGAAGAAAAAGACTATTGCTATGTCTGTGGCCCTTGATCAGAGACCAACTTTAACATATAGGTGGTTGCCCCAAATAAGAAAATCTAGATGCAAAATTATTTAATGCCTATGTGCTGCAAGACTGAACTAATTTTGTTTTGCCTAGGGCAGTAACTTCTAAAGAGTTCCCATTTTATGAGTCACCTTCCTATTCACCACTATAAATTTACAATGTACTATTTGCTTGGCATTAGAAAAATATTTATCAACATGAGAAGCTTTGGTTTGACTCTTATTGAGGCTGAAATACAAATGTCACTGGTTTTGGCTGGAGTAGATTTAACTATTTTTTTCGGCTCACATGGTGCTGTGCTTTGGATTTATGATGACGACAGTGGGGATGTTTCAGCTGTTACTGAGCATTGCTTACACAGGGACAGGGCCTTTGGTGTTTCTCACCCCAGCCCACCAGCAAGGAGGCTGGGGGTGCACAAGAAGCTGGGAAGAGGCACATCCAGGACAGGTGACACCCAACCAACCCAAGGGATATCCCAGACCATATGGTGTCATGCTCAGTACACAAGGGGAGGAAGAAGAGAGTGAAGATGAGGAAGGAAATTAGGTTATTCTAAGTCAAGGCATTTGTTTTCCTAAGTGTTGCATGTGATGGAGCCCTGCTTTCCTGAACATCTGCCTGCCAATAGGAGCAGTGAATGAATTCCTTGTACCACGTTGCTGGAGCATGCAGCAGAGTGGTACAAGCTTTACCTATGAAACTGTTTTTATCTTCCTGATCAGCTCCCCCATTCTGTTGTGGAGAGAAGCAAGGGATCATCTGGGTGGGACACAGCAGGAAGTTTGGACTAACCCAGAGCAGTCAGTGTAACACTTCTGCTCACAACTTTCTCTGAGATCTTTCTTTTTAGTTACAGATTATGCTATATCATGTCTTGAGACACTAAGACAATCTTTTAAAGTATTTATTTTTCAAAAAGTAACAAGTAAAAATAAATGATTCTAGAAACATTGTTTATCTCCATTTTCAAATGAATGGAACTCTTTTTTTAAAAAACTTTCTGTTCATATCTTTATATTGTAGAAACTAATGTTTTACTGAAACTTTGATGAAAGTTTGATTGTTCCTAGTTGAAAGGAAGTTCATCTGCAGTAACACTTTTGTCAAGATATGATCTGGAAAAATCTGTCTTTTATGCTTTTCAGCATAGGGCTAAAATGTACAGTTCTGAGAGCATATAGAAGCAAGCAAGGTAAAAATGCTCAGAATTCCTCTCATACCTGTACACCTGCAGAGCCCTGAAATAAACTCAGGTTTGTGTAAGAATTTATAGATTTATATTGGTCAACATTGAACATTATTTTTCTCTAGTTCAGGAAAAAAACATCTGTGAGCAGACAGTCTCCAAGGAAGGAGAAAAAACAGAATCTGGAGATACTTACTACTGTGAAAGACATAATTGAACACCACAGGAAAATGATCACTGCAGAAACTGTTAAAGTAAAACTATATTCTGCACACTTTTCATCTGCTAAATCACACCATGCTGAGAAGCACCTACTGGCTCAGCCTCACACAGATTCCTGAGGCACTTCACAGATGAGCAAGTCGCAGTTGGAGGCAGTGGAATTGAGTTCCAGAGCAGACAACAAAGCTCTAAGCTACAGGTTCTCTTTTTAATAGCATGTTCGGTTCATCATTCAGTCACTGATCAATCTTGCCACTTCCAGTATTGTAATAAGCCATGAAACACATAGCAAAGGATCACAACATAAGGTTCTTGTGTTACTGTATTTGAGTAATGTATTCCCAGACTGCAGTTGAAATCATGTCCTTGAATTTGCACTAAAACTGAATGGAAACTAATTGCATAAGATTAGGGATGTCTCATTCACATTACTGAAGAATCTCCCAGGAAATAAGCAGTCCCTCATCCAGCACCCCTGTTTTCATCTGTAGGGTTGAGACAATCCCTGCACACCAAGGAAAGTATCTTTGACTTTATGTATTTGTATTCTATACACCATTTAGTTTCACAGAATCACAGAATATGCTGAGTTGGAAGGGACCCAAAAAATCATCAGCTCTCAGTCCTGCACAGGACAGCCCCAAAAGTCACACGATGTGCCTGAGAATGATGTTCTCTTGGGAGAAAAATACACACCCAACTCAGCTGACTCATTACAAAAAAACAGGTTTGTTTTTTTGGTTTTTTTGTTTTTTTTTTTGCTTAGAGGATTTTATCCACACTGAATTGTATCAAAAAGTGAGTTATTTCTAACGTTCTCTTTCAAATTTTTAAAAATTAACTAGACTGTTCCACACTTACTGCCTTACTAACAACATCCTCAAAGACAGACAGAGAGAGGAACACTGACACACTACCTGGAACTAACATCCCTATACAAACAAGTGTATAGTTATCTACACAACTTCACACGGCCATATCATTTACCAGAAATGAAACTGAATTATTCTCCCATTCATAAAAGGGATGAAAAAAACTATTGAAATTGTACCAGCATGGATTTTCTGCTGGCCAAGCCAAGGTACTGTCACTCCAGAGATGCCAACTGAGCACCTTCCATAGGCAACCCAGCCATTAAGAACTCTTCTTATTGTAAAAATCTTCTTATAAGTGAAAAGCATCTGAGAAAAGTATTGGTTAGAATGGATTTTTAATTAGAAATACCAAAGGCATAAAAGGCCCCCAAATTAATGCATTTGCATACACTAGAGGTCAGAGTTTTGTCAGACATTAGGGAAAAGTGACAAGTGAAGAGAGAAAAATGTCCAAAGTGAAGAGAGACAGTGTCGAAATCATTTACTACAGCTCCTCAAACTAGAAAAGAAATGCCTATAAGAGAAATAAGTATCTGAGCCTGCTTTTAGAAGTTTTTTTTGTTGTTGTTGTTGTGTACTGCAACACCATCATGGCAAAATTAAAGTCCACTGAACCTCTTTCCCTACTTTCTCCCCTTCCTCTCCCCTGCAACTACACATAAGCTGGGCTGTAAAAGGGACTGACTGTAGCTTCTTTATAAGGTTGTGGTGATTAAGTAGGCATTTTATATTTTAATTCATGGATATAAGGAATTAAAAGCATTCATATATTTTAATTAAAAGTGTATTTCTGAACTAATGTCCCAAATTCCTTCAGATTTTATATATTCACATAATTTATGTGTCACTAGGGAGTTATCATAGTCTGTTTTTCAAGGTCTTTCCAGAAAGAATTTAATTTTCAGTTTGCAGCCATTGCCCTTCATCTCACCGTGGACCATAATTTCATTGTTTTTGCTATGTACGCAGATCAGCTGCACAACTTAAAATCAAAAAAAAAAACCCTGATGGCAAGTATTTCTGGATTTTTTTTTTCACTAATAAGGTTCTTACATGCATTTTTTAACATCCACATTTCATAAGGCACTATGCTATATTGTTTGAAATGTGCATGCATTTCTTTATTTTTTAAAAACTAGGTCTTTCTGCAAGAAGAAATAAGTACTATAAATCCATAACATTTGGAATTAGCCTCCAGAAATTACTGTACATGGAAATGGTTTGAAGGGAGAGGTAACATACACGTATTTTCACAGTAACTTTGGAATTGTTAGCTTCTGAGAGAATGCATTTTCTCAATTCTCATAAACATGGAACACTTTAATTTTAGTTTAATAGGAAATACAATATTTATCTTTACAAGAGTCTGAAGTCACCTATTTGCTTTCAGACAATAATTATGTGCAAGCATACATGCAATTAAGGGATTCACAATCTCTTATCAATATATCAACTTGGAAAAATTCTCTCTGGCTGAGTAATTTAGTTTTGATACCCATTTAATATTTTGGCCACTGCTGAGATTCCGACAAGGGTGCTAATTAGTGCCAATTGTGAGGCTGGTTTCTGTGGTACAGCCATCTGTCTTACAGATACTGAATCATTTAATTACTTTAAGGTGTAATTATAAATGTCTCAAAGCATTTAAGACTAACCATTCATTATTTTAAAAAAACACAATGTTGCTGTCAGATACTAAAGAGGGTTATTTTACCAGATAATATGGTTTAAAAGATACACAGTAGTTGCAAAGAGAAGCCAATACACTAATAACCCTACAGTAAAAGTCAGATGGGTAGAATCAAATTTCTAACAGTACCCCTAAAATTAAAATCTGCATAAGGAACAAACTTATAGTACTTTTTTTTTTTTTTGTAATTTCAAATTTTCCTGAGAGGATGTGTAAACTTAATCTTTTTATACGGATTTTATATGCAATTATTTACAGTGTTTGCACTATTTTTATACAGTAGTGGGACAGCACATAATCGTAACATTAATAGGCCATGATAATATAACTGAATCTTACCTAAAAATAAAAAACAAAACAAAACAACTTTAAATTCATAGCTCAGTCTTGACCCCAGATATGTAGCATAAAGCACATTTTACTTAAGTTTTTTTGCCTTTCAGTTTTCATCTCCCATCCCTCCCTCTGCATCACCCCAGTCTGAAGCAATGGAGCAAAGCCTTCTGTGACAGCCAAATCCTCACACCAGCTGGATCCTTCTGTACACGTCAAGTTACATCACACACATGGTACACATCTTTTAAATAGATGAATTTCACACTACAAACACCAGTGTCTGGAATTTTTATCCCATGGTAATGAAAATCTCAAGGAAACAAGATATTACTGTCCTAAGTATTGTTCTTTTCACAAGAAATAGCCAATGTAAATATGTGATGGACATGTTGTATTTTACTGCATAGAGGAATGTTTCAGAGATGTGCTGAACTACTGGAGCTTTTTCCAAATATTAACTTGTGATTTTGAAAAAAAAAAAAAAAAAGCAATTAAGGAATCATTACATTAATTGGAAATACCGGACAGAAGAAAATAAAATAATATACATAGTTCTACAAAACAACAAAATAAAATACAATTTACCAAATTCTCTCTCTCTTTTTATCCAAAGATAGGTGGCACCAAAGGGATGCCCCCTAACTATTTTTAAATCAATGAAAAGCAACATGTGTTACAGAAAGAGCTTTTATCTCTTGTTGAAATAATAAGAAACATCTGTGTCCAAATTATAGGAACTCCAAAGCCAATTAGAAACGATGCTCTGGGACAATCTATAAAGCAATAAAAATCTCCTTAAAATACAAACTGGAGTTTAAAATTTTAAATTATGAATATTTCAAATCAGTCAACATAATAATTAGCCTATTTCTATGTAAATCAATTCATAATTATTGATATCTTTTCACTCCTGAGTACAATTTTGCAGAAAACATTTTTTTTTCTGAAACATTGCAGAGGGGAAAAGAAAAGAGTTATTAATAAGTACCTCTCTTAACCTCTTTTGGTAAATTAGATAAATGGGAGGAAATTGAAATCTATAATGAAATATGTAATTTTAAAACAAAAGCTCTAACAAAGAAAGCTGAATTAAATGGGCTCTGACTAATTACAGAACACCGTATCTCCTTTTCTCCAGTGTCAGAATACTGCCCATATTAACATGATCCATCCAATACAGGACATTGGTACGGTTACTTGGATAATTTTGTGTCAACTCCTATTTTGGTGCTTTGTTCTAATAATGAATAATGCCCTGGCCTGTAATTTAATTCTGTGCACTACATGCCTGAGCTACACTACCAAAAGTAATGGGCTATTTTTTAATATAAAGGTTTAACCCCCCCTATTTCCCAAATGGAAACCATGTAAGTTTACATTCTCTTACTTGAATAGCACAAGTCTCTCTGCTTAGCCTTGAGTATATACAGTTTTATACCTCACTGCATCTTACAGCTGTCTGCAATATTTCAGATTTTCCATATTATGATTTTACAATACATATTCAACACATTTTTATTTGACCTCACTGATTAGCATCTGCATGCCTTGTCTTACACAGCTCCTAGTCCTGTACACCAAGTAAATACTTCCCTCTGGGTGTTTTTACTACTTGATGGAAACAGAGGATGGTGCACATCCTATTAAAGGCTGTTGTGCACAATGTAAATTAATCCAAACTTCCTTAAAGGCAATGGCAAAAAGAAGTGCTTTCATAATATGATTCCTCTTAAAGTGAGGCAAGCATCTTGAGTAGGTTGGATGAATTGTATCTTTCTTTTAATTTACTGAATAAAAAGTGATTCTAGGATCTTATACATAGCTGTACTGCACATGTCTAAGGTTACCTGAAGTTATTTCTACGTGGGGAATTGGCAAGCCAATAAAAAGAGTGCATGTTTTCTGGGGTACAAAACTAGAACCTGGAACCTGAATATCAGGAATTTTTCCTCCTGAGTTGGTATCCAGCGGTCTAGACAGCAATGTAAGGCAACAGTCTGTAGTCATCTGTGATGTTTCTGTTAACATCTGGGTATGTTCCAGTCTGGCAAATGGAGAAGACTGGAGACATTCTCTTAGGTCCAAACCTTTATACCAAAATATGTGTTATTAAGCTCTAAATATTTAGGATTGGACAATTTGATAACTCAGATATCTTGCAAACCACCATGAAACCTTCCACCTAATTCTAAACTGAAAACTTCGTGAGAATTATACAGTTTCCTAGATCATGAAGGATCCTGCACAGATCATGGCTCATCTAATTTGATTCCACAGTTTGAACAGCAATAAAAGTGCAGACTACAGTAGCTCAGCTTCCTCTTAATTGCACAGGTATCCATAATTCTCATAAGAAGGACAGTCCTAGCTGCAAGGCTTTGGAGTACTCTGGAGCCTGAAGAACCTCTCACTTGTCTATTGAAACTCTATAATCACAAAAGCAAAAACTCAAAAAAGGTGGCAAAAAAAAGCAAACCTAAAAACACAATCAAAAAACCCCAAACAAAACTCAAACAACTCCCCACACATATACAAAAAACAGACCAAAACAAGAGCTGGGGTGGGGGAAATGACACAAGAGCTTTATGGTTAAGGCAGTTGCATAGAAGTGGGTTAAATCACAATCTAGTGCATATTAGTATGTTTGTGTATCTTATCAATTACACATTTAATGCTGGCATGTAACTTCCCATTTCCCATGGACTACTCAAAGGACTAGATGGACAGTCATTTTTAGCTTCTGTATTTTTCTTCCAAAGCAATAAACCTTGAACTCCCTCATACATTATCATAAAACTTCAAAAACATGATGTGGAGACAAGCTGTCTCACACATATGAAAATCAAAATAGCAATAGAGCACAACAGAGCTAATTAAGCCTGGCTGCTTGCAGTAGCCAGAACTGCTTGATCCAGAAACCAGAGCAAGCTCAGGAATCATTCTGTACCACTACACTGCCCGCAGCAGAAGGAAAAAAATCACCCAGTTTCTGAGCAGTGGGGATTTTATGCAAGTGTTTTGGGGCTGATGTAAATACTGTAAGCTTACTAGCAGAAGGATGTAAATATTCTGTTTCAAAATAATCTTGATGAGATGGTGGTACATTTGGATTTCAGAAAATGCTGCTTGTAAAATACTGGCACAAAAGTATTCTACACTTCTGAAGCAGAATATTAAATGAAGTTTTACTCATTCCAGAAGAAGAGTGAAAGTTAATTATGCATTTCCCAGCAGCAAAGCTAGGAGGTCTAAATTTTTATAAAGATTCCTTCCAGAGATGCTCTACTCCTTTTCCACATGAAGGAATAGGTGTTCAGATGTGTATTTCATCAGATTTGATATTTAGTGCATGCACTACATCAAGGCTTCGTCTGTTTGTTTCTATTTGGCCAGTATGCTCAATAAATAAAATGTTCAATAACGAAAAGAAAACTCTCTTCTTTTTTATTTCCTGAGCATTTTTATTTAAAATACTTCTGACTCCAGGTGACATATAGACCCAGAGTAGAATTTGCTTAATTGTTAATCACTTTCTGATTGAACTATTTTCTCTACACTTTTGTTTTTGAGGATAATAAAAAACCCCACTTCCATTAAAAAAAAAATCTGGCATTTTAAAATAAAACTAAGTCAGTTTAAAGACCCATTGAAAACACTTTAATTAGGTTATATATGCTAACTAAAAAAAAAAAATATGAGATCTCAGTTTCATACTAAGTATCTTTCAATTAGTTGAGGAATTATATTATGGAAATAATCATATTAGATGATTTCCAGGTATTAAAAAATCCGAACAAACAGAAACTTCATAAAACACAACATCTATTTGAATAATTTCTTTGATTATACCTAATTTATTTTACAAATATATGTCTCTTTTCTCTTTTACTTTTACGTTTGGAGAAGTTAGGAAAAGTCAGCCTCCAGAATTTTCCAATTCTCTCCAGGAAACAAGCGGCTGAGATTACTCTCTGCTGCAAGAAAAAGATTAATTGACACACAATCTATAGCATATCTCCTCTCTGCTTTATTAAAGGGGAAGGATCTAAACACTCAGCTCACTTCCAATGTCAACAAAATAGTGGCAGAAAATGGGGTGTGTGCCAAAACCATGAAAGGTGACACGAGTCTCCATGTAGAACATCCAGCATGTTGCAGAAAATGACACTACTACCATTAACAATTCTGTTTGGTTGGGTAGTTTTCAAAAGTGGGTTATGTCTCTGTAGGTGGTCTGGCAAGCTAGCCATGATTTCTCTATAGGCATTAATTAGGAAAAAAATGTTGAGGAACCACCTATGACGATGCTTAAGCATTTTTCTAGTACAGTGAGGGATCAACTTTAATATAGAACATAAGGCAAAACTTTTCACAAAAGTCACTCTTTCACAAAGCAAAAAGCTGTTTTGCCATAGTTGCCTGAACATACAACTCTGAATTGCATCTTTGCTGTATCTGGATCATTGCTGCTGGCCAAATATTCAGATTAGGATGTCTCTTCTGGATAGCCATTAGCTGCTATTTTCTAAGGATAAACTGTAGTTAAAAAAATAAAAGCAGGATGATCTGCTAATAACTGTCAGCCCAATGCTAATATGATAAATGCTTGGATAATATTACTTACTGTCCTGAAAACAGATGCTTCTATTCCATAGGAAACTAACTGACTTAATCATACTGCAAAAGGATTTCACTTCACTATTTTTGCACCAGCTGTTGCACAGCATTGTTAACCATTAGTGGTCACAATATGATACATGTTTTTTAGAAATTAATGCCAGCATATCCAAAGTATATATGTAATTGGTAATAACAACTCTCAGCATTCTCCTGCTTCTGCTAGATCTATTCCTGATGGCTTGATTTTTATCAAGCATTAACATTTTGGTTTGATGAAGTCTTTATTTTATTCTATTTTTGAAAAAAGTCATTTTATGTCCACTTCCTAGGGAACAAAAAAGGTGATTTGATGATTGAAATTGAGAACATTTGTCAAGGTTTATATAGCACAATACCATTGCCACTGGGGAAAGACCCTTATGTGTCTCACTTTATTATCTACCAGAGAAATCTATTAGACCAAGTTCAGCTTCTGTCTTTATGGGCATATTCCTCTGCTCTTTCAATAGGAGGGGAACCAATTACACTGAAAATCAATTTCAGTGCCTTTATTTCTAATCAGCTGTAAAAAGACAGTATATATTAAACCAGAATGGACTGATGTAGAAAAATATTAGTGTTCCCTGTGGCATTTATTATTCATTTGAACAGAAACATGGGGTGTATTACTTTGCTTCACACTACTCAATTTTTTCCTTTGTTCTGTACTTGCCATAAACTATTCAACATAAATAAACAAGCACCTTCAAACTAAAATAATTATGTGGTTATTATTTTAAATCACCCAGTAAGTCATAAAGTAAACGAAAGTAGAAAATAAGCATTTAAAAATGTTCAGTTTCATGTAATATATTTTTGGAAAGGGTTTTTTTGTTTTGTTTTGTTTTGTTTTTTGGTTTGGGTTTTTTTGTATTGTTGGTTTGTCAGTCTGAAAACGTGAATGATTGATAGTTAATGTGTGAATAGACACAACAGAATTAAATTCTGCATTATTGTAGTTAATAATTGAACAATGCCTGTGATAAGTATCTTCACAAGGAGAGTAGCTTGAAAAAGTATAATGTAGGAAGAAGAAATAGAGTGAAACATTTCTGAAGCCTAAAAGAAAACAAGAGTCTGGTGGATAAAACCTGTGGTATTATCCACAAGAAGGTTGTGGAAGAGCTCTCAGAGCAGGAGACAGACTGAAGAGGGGCAAAGCTGTCCTTTTCAAAGCAGAGGACCAGGCAAAGCCAAGAACAGCAGAACTGGTCGTAGAAAATGTGTTTTCTCCAGAGAAAATGGAAGTCTGAAGTTATCCCTAATATCTTTTCAAGTCTAAGTGGAAACAATTTGTTACAAATCAGTAAACCAAAAATAGTTAAAATGGGAAGACGTGACTGTATAAACTCTAAAAGTTAAGATACGAATTCAGGAATAGGTGAATTGCACAAATTGCATTTACCTAACTCTGAATATTGTGTTTCCTTTTCAGGGTGATGTATTTATACTGCACATAAACTGTCATGTTAATGAAGAACAGCATCTGGGAAAATACAACCAGATCTGGGAGTTACAGATTTATGAGTCTGACTGTATTTATTTGTGATTGTTAAAGGACTCTGAGACTGAAGCTGCGATAAGCTATCTGTTTTGTTTTAAATGTCTTTGGAAACTGTGGTGTTTTATGTTATGTAATCATTTATATACAAATCTAAATTGCAATAGCAACTCTAAAATTGAGAAGTATAATTTAATTTTATAAGTTATTTCCTTCTGTGGGAAAACATTGTCTGCATTATTTTAGACCAGCACAGAATTTGAAGAGATCTGCAATGAATCATACCTTTTCAATAGATGGTAACGTGCATTAGCAGTAGTGTACATTCATCATTCTCAATTCTTCATAAATGTAATGTCATTCATTGGATATATACTATTTAAAAGCTGGATTGACATTGACAGCATCAATTATGTATAATTTTTACAGGCTTTGGGGTCCAAGCATAATATATTATTGAAGAGAGCAGTCTTTTTACTTACATGTGCATTTACATTAAAAGAGCTGATATCCATCTAAATAAAAACATGAAAAATGCTTTTGCTAATGACACATCCAACAAAAAAGCATCCATCCATGATTAAAAAATATTTCTGAAAATCAAGAAACAGCACAAAATACCATCTAACTAAAGCTCTTACCCCAAATCAGGACATTTGTAGGTGTGGCAATTAAAGTCAGCAAAGTATTACTCTTATTTAAGTACCCCTCAAAGAGCCATCCCATTTCAACTCAGATTGCCAAAGAGTTACCTTGCCAGTTGATGGATAATTTGGTAACCAGTAAGGATCAGTTCCCAAAATACACAATTAGAATTTTGTGGAGATCAGTGTATCATTTTTTTCACACTGCAGTTGGTGATCAAATTCAATAAACAGATTTTGTTAAGAACCTGGAAACCATTTTGCTAGGATGAAATAGAAGCAAGGTAGTGTGAAACAACTCAAAGGAAATGTGTTACATGAGGGGAGAAAATTACCTATAATTATCCAGATGAACAAAAATCATATAATATAAACCATACTGGACTTGATTTTTTTTTTAACCTAGGAATAAAAATTATATTATCTGAATATTTTTTCATTATTTAGTTCTTTTCCACTAAAAATAGTAAAATATGGTCCTCTGTTTTCATTTTTGATGAAAATACAAATGAAAATAGAATGAAATCATGTAAATTCCTCTTTAATGTTAAAATTTAGCAATTTATTTACTGTAAAGAGGTTTATTTCTTTTTAGTATGTTCTCTGTCTCTGCATTCTTTAGGCTAAATTGAAATGGTACTGGAGCAGTGGGAGAAAAAGAATAAACACTGAAAGAGAGTGGATTAATGGTAAAACAGCATCTGCCATATGATTCAGTTTTTTTAAAATAAAAGACACTCTAAAAGGCAAAAGCACAAATGGAAAAGAATGAAAAAGTTTTCTCATTTTACCTACTGCACCAATTGTGATAGGAAAGGTGGAGATGACCCACAGTTGTATGAACAAATTATTCACCACGTTTTGCAAAAGAAAAAGCTAGTGGATAGTTTAAAGAACAACGTGACTGCTTGATGAGCACCTGGAGTGTCAGGAAGCCTCAAGGAGAGGGGAGGACATAGGGAAGAGAGGGGCTGCTGCAAAGGGAGCAAAGCTTTGTTCACTGCCAAGGACACGCAGGGGATTTTGGTCTGGATGAATGGCTAGACCACTTGGATGGATCTGCTGAATGGATGGACTGGTTGTTTAAATGCTTCTCATTGATTTAGTCAAAAGAATGTGAACAGCTGAGCTACACATATGGATACAGGGGACAAGAAACATCAGGATCTAGGGTGGGATTTCAGCCACCCAAAACATCTAAAGCCCAGCCAAAACACCTTTCCATTGAACTCAAAAACACTAAAGCCAAAAACCCTCCAGAAAGTGCATCCAGGGAGTTTATCTGTGTTTGGCAGAAATGTTTTGACAAAGCACAAATGAAGTGACCACTGCATGGGCTGTGCAATGCTGTGCTGGGAGAGCTGGTGGTCAGGATCAAGCTCAGGCAGCAGGACCCTTTGCTCCTTCGTCCCATGAGCAGTAGCAGAGATTAGATACAGCATACAAATCCATTGAAACCTGCAGGGAAGTGGCTTGAACCCCACAGCTATTCTAGTAAGCTTTGAGATGAGGATGGCCTGTGACAGTGTTCTGATGAGACAGATTTTAGACTGACTTTTTGCTCTAACAATGGTACAGCATGTTTCAAAAGGACACTTTAAAAATCTGTTCAGGAAACTCAGCAAGTAGATTACTGTGTAGTGCTCCCTCAACATGAGAACTAGAAGGATGGGAATACATTGTTACAGAGCTAGAAATAGTCAGGGAAGAGGGAGTATCCCCAAAAAGCTGAATTGCATGTCTAAATCAATGCTTTGCTACTAGTCTTGAGAAATACAATTTTATAGTAGATCCCATTGAGAGCAAAGTACAAATGGTGTGCTTTAATGGACAAAGAACTTTACAACCTCAAAGTAACAGGACAGTAGATTGGAGGAATAGGCTGCTAAACTAATAGGTACAAAAGACTGAACTTGTACTATGTCCAGGAGAGAATCCCTTTTGTAGGAGGTTGTAAATTCACTAAATAAGCAATAAACCCCATGGAAAGTCCCACTTATTGTGAAAACCCTAAAAATCCCCTCAGGAAAACTTCCAGGCTTTGCCCTGGAAAGATCTACCATAGAGTTTTCCCTGCCTAGGCTGAAAGAAGAGACTTCTCCAATGGTGTCTTGCAGAACTACTACCAATCTACCTTAAATTGCTTCCCTCATTGGCCACTGAACCCTGCCCACCCTCATACCCCTCTATAGGTTGCCTTGCCCTTTGCACTGCCCCTGTGCCCTCAGATCACTGGCCACTGACCCCATATTTGACCCCTCAGCAGGACATGGTCCTGTTGTTCTGCCCATGATCCCTTCATGGTGCTGAAATGAGCCCTGCTGGAACATATCATCCATGAGACCCTTCGTGTCTTTCCTTCACTGAGGCATGTGTGTGTGCATGGAGTTGAAGGGGCTGTTCCTGTGACCTGCGCTGAGCGGCTTTGGAAGGAGAACGCTTTGAGAAGGTAGCAGCATTTTACAATCCTGCCACAATGCTACAAAGATGAATGGCCTCGGTAACTGCACAAATTCCTTTTAAAACAGAGGTAAAACCCTATTGAAGCACTGGAGATGAGGTTGTGATTAAACATTCAACTGTGGATCTATCTGCATGTCTATTTCATGAAGGAAGAAAAGAGTATGGCATGTTGGTGACAAGGGGAGTAATTCAGCAAAAACTGAGGTGTGGACTTCATTTAATACCTGGTATTCTCTTGAAGGAAAATGTGATGTTATTTGAGCTCTATGGGAACATTGAAAGTTGGAACATATTCCTGAAACCTGTCTCTAGCAGATTTTTTATTTACAGCAGGATTTAAG
This sequence comes from Pycnonotus jocosus, assembly GCA_013400435.1. Lineage (NCBI taxonomy): Eukaryota > Metazoa > Chordata > Aves > Passeriformes > Pycnonotidae > Pycnonotus > Pycnonotus jocosus. Next base: position 127,056 of record VWYP01012709.1, on the reverse strand, counting down.
TGAGTTACTACACCACCCTGATAAATTAAAATAATGTCAAGTAATTTTGAATGAGTAACTTTGGTATTAAACAATAAAGCTTTTGTGAGTGGCATTTCTAAAGCAGCCTGGGCAGAAAGTATTGAACTCTGACATAAGGTAGAAAAGGTTAGGTTAGTTTACCTGATGTTTATTCTTACAGAGTTATACTCGGTTTCCAGACAAAATAAAAAAGAGTGTGATGATGTATACCATTGCAACCTGTCCTAGATAACCTTTCAAGCTAATGCTGATGAAGTGCAACCAATGTCACAGTAGATTCCAAATGACAAATCTTTCCTCAAGTTTGTTTTTTCTTGTACCGGTGCCAAATTATGATGTCTCACTGGGTCTTTGATTACTCTCTAAAATGAAGTGATGGTGGAATTGTCTTCCTCTAATTACTCATATACCACAGGAGTCCAAGACTCATCCTGCTTACCAGACAAGAGTTCTGTGAGGGTTCTACATTCCAATAGATTTTTTTTCAGTCTTTCCTTTCTAATTAATTTTCCTCGTTCTTCGGGAAAATTTTGTTTAATACGCCAAATTTAGATCTTATTATTTTGAACAACTTGTTCTAAAGACAGTGTGTTAGAAAAATAATAAGTGTGTTTTTTACCATATGGTAGATGTGAAGTAATAACAGTCTTGGAAGCATAGCAAGTAGAATAACTTTTAGTGTACTCATAGACTGATTGTTTCATGGTGTTTTATGTATGTCTGATTGGACTAAACTATAGTTATCAATAAAAAAAAGAAGTAAACTTATTTTAATTTTCCTCTACTATTAGAAGTAAACTTCATTAGTAGCAAATGCCTTTCTATTTCATCATGAAAATGTAAAAGATGTTTCACTCATCTCACTGATCAGCACTGCTGATGGAGAAGCTGCCCTGTGTATGAGTTCACGCATTTCTAAGAAAAAGAGAGGTTCTCTGTAACCACTGTACAGAAATGTCCCTAAAAGCACCCCCACTGTGTGTCTGATTTGTTTTCTTTAAGGAATATAAATACAGATTTTCATAGAAGAACAGATGTATCTGGTCAGTGTTATAAACCTGCAACGAAGATGGAAATGAATGGTGTGGCAAACAGGGCTTCATTGTGACAGGAAGCCTGCTGGAAATCTGAAATTTGGAACTCTCTTAAAAGATTCAGTGCAAGGGTTTCATCATCCTTCTCATACAGCCTTTGGGGATTCTTACTCTCATCATATGATCTTCTGCATAAAAGATTTACTGATCTTCAGGAAAGCAAAGGAGTACAGAATATGACTATAGTTACCAAGTTTTTAGCAGTGCTGGTGAGAAGCAAGTGTATATCTTGCTTAAACATTGACTTAAAAAGATTCAGCATTTATAAAGATCACAAGGTCGAGAACTGTCAACTATGTGAACGACTAGAACACTGCAGAATCTCTTGTTGACATTTCCTTCTTAGCACACATAAATAGCAATTCAGAATGTGGAAATAGTTTGAAGGGCAATATTTTTTTTTCCAAACTACTATTTTTAAAATCCTTTAAATAAACTCATTCAAAAATCAAGTTCAGTTTTGTGCACTTGTTACTCTAATGGCAAAATTTGAAAGGATTTCTTAAAACCGTATAAAGTCACAGAAAAAAAATCAGTACCATGGTGAAAAGGCCACAGTCACACATAAGAGTAAAAAAACCATAACAGAGTCCTCAAAAAGTACTGTACTGTTTGGAAAAGTAATATACCCATCCTGCTATGCATCCCCTAGCCGAGATCAAATCATATCACATGAAACTTGTACCCTTAAATGGCATTAGGATTAGGATGGTTGATTTTTTTACATGGAGGTACATGGAGATTGTGCAATGATGTTTAGAATACTAAACTGTTTAGTTATTTTTAGCAGATGGACTATAATAATGAAATTGAGAAAACATATGGTAGCAAAACCAGTAACAATGAGTGGTCTATTCTGATTTATTTATTATTATTATGCATATGTCCAAAAAGAATGAACTGGTAATTTTCCAAAGAAGAAAATACACCTTCAAATATGTTTGGGGGTTTGTGGTTAGTCTTTATGTGCTGTTTTGTGGGGTTTTATGAGAAGATTTCTGGTTGTTTGTTTGGGCCTGGGGATTGTTGTTGTTAATGCTATTAATTCTTGATATTTTAAATCTTATTTTGACCCCAAACTTGTCTCAAAGTAATTGAAGGTAATTCTCAAACTGTTCAGGGATATAATTCAAAGTTCTTAGTGAATAGTAATAAATCAGGTATTTCAGGTTAGTTTTAAAATCCTTTGGGAGCAGTATATGATAAGGTAGAATAATTGCCCCTAACCTGACAGTATAGCTCTCAATTATATTCACACATACTGAAAAAAAACATTTTCAACATACACTTGCTGTAACATCAAGCCTATTATATAGTCAGTGTGCTCACTAGAAAATTTTACAGTTTTATCTCATTGAAGTGTGCAGTGGTCAGTGTTTTATGACTTTTTTCCAGTTTTGAACAAAGTGGGTATTTCTTTTAAGTAACAGACCTAACGAGCACAAAAGACCAACAGAATGGCATATTTAAATATTACAGTAAATGTAAATACAAAGAAAACAAATTGAAAAGCAAAATATGTTCTACTTTTTTATATTAGTGCAGTATATCTTTGGTTTTTATATATTACATCATTATCTGTAAGATGGAACTTGATTTTTAAACAGGTAACTATGTCTCATTTCTCAAAGTAAAAAAATTTCCATCCACACAACCATATATTATGCCGTTTACATTTATTCCTCTAAAAAACAGAAAACATCAAATATTTTCAATTGCTTGTATTCTATTTCTTCTTTATTACAGTTATTAGCATAGATTGCAATTTTAAAAGCAAACATGTCTGTGTGTGTGCATGCACATGGGTGCCTTGGAGGTAAACAAGCAATCATATTGCCATTCTAGATATAAAATGAAGCACAGAGATTCATAAAGATGCTCAAAAGTATTCAGATACCTAATTCAGAAGTAAGAGAATAGCATTTCCATTTCTTTGACAAAATATATCAAAGTTTAATATACTTTAAACTAGCAGAAATCATCACTCTAACTGCCAAGTTTTCAGAGATAAATGCTAGCTTTTGTAGTTTTTCAGGACTCAGACTAGCCTTTCATCAAATTTGGAGCAGTGTTCTGGGCATGGAATTAATTAGTGTAGGTTTCAAGATACTTACAAGTTTATCAGTTTATCATAACTAATGCTTAACCTTTTCTCTCCTACTTTAAGTTTTACAGTTTCTCATCCAGCTTTCTCTGCAATCTAGCATTATTAGACTGAAGTGACCATTAAACAGTTAAGGAAATCAAAAATCTTTCAAACGTCTAATTCACCAGGATGTAGTAGTATATTTGTAAGAAAAAGGTGTATCCAAGGTAAACATTTGAAAACTGTGGCTGTAGGTGCTTTATCCAGAGGCTACGATACATGACTAGAGTGCCTCTCTCCTGGGTGACTGAAACTTTTCCTGTACTCATCTGCCTCCTAGTCCCAGTTGGGTTTAATAAGTTCAATATCCCGAAAGTCAAATCCCCAGAGGGACTTCTCACAGTATACCTAACGTGTACAGACAAGCTTGAATTCACAACAGCACTCAGCAGCAACATGTCTGGAAGGGAAAGGAAGATGGCATAATGCACTCAAAGACATGTAGGAATCACTGTGAGGATGTAAACACAGCCATGCCTACATACATAAATCTCTCTCTATAGATCCATACATATATCTCATTCAGAATTTCAGTTATCTATTCTTTTTAATGTTTTCTACTGATTGTTATAATTATACCTAATTCAAGCACTATATTCTCTGAATTTCATTTCTACAATAAACTGAACCTCATTCACCATATACACGATTAGGGTTCAAATAGCTGTTTCTGAATTTCATACTTCAGAGCTGTATACCTAGAGTTTATTACTGGGGCATCTAAGTTTCTTACTGAAACAGGTAAAAAGCTTAATGAGGTTAGAAAGGTCTCCCCTTGCTCACAGAAATCTTTAATTGATTTGGAGTGAGCTTTCAGCCCTTCATAGTCAACAGTCACAGGCTTGTAAGAGCAACTGCATAAACACATGACAGCCCAAGTTATAGCAATGGCATCTACAACCCACGGACACCCAGAGCTTGGACTGTATAAAGGTGATACCCCAGGAGAACAATACTGGGACCCCAGCACTGAGACAAGGTGTGAGGCAAGATGCAACAGGATTCCACAGGATTCACAGGGTAATGACTATCTCCTGCTCTCTCACTCTTTCTCTCCCTCTCTCATTCACATTTACTGTTAAATAAAAACCTGTACTATTGACTTCAGGATATGGTCTTGTTTGTACCTTAATTTGGGAAAAGAAATCTCTTAATAATCAAATCATAACAATACTACTATATGCAGGCAGTTACATTGCACTGCTCCCAGATATCCTTCCTTTTCTAGTTCACATCTATCTTCTTTCAATTATTCTACTTCCCTCCCTGACCAGTAAGAGTAGAATTTTTCTCCCCCATCTATGCCATGCTGGTTTTTATTAGACTGAGGAACAATTCAGTCTTTTGAAAAGGAAAGGTTCTGCTCACTGTGACAACAAATAATCAGGTTTTCATTAAACATAATTACCAGGAGACACTGTAGGCAGAATTTACCATCATATTAAGGCATAAGTTAACTTTGAAATGTCTTCTACATTATAAAATAAATGACCTTTTCAGAAGATATTAAAATACCATCATATAGCTGTGTGGTAGCCGTGTTTGAAATGCACTTGAAAATAGTGGCCCATTTTAACAATGAGTTTGTTTTTTGTTTTTTTTAATGGAGCTCTGTATGCAAATGAATTTTAAATGTGCAGAACATGTACTGAGGAAATTCAAAAAGAGATTAGCAACACATGAGAGATGAAGTTAGCAGTTACTAAATTAATTATCTGAGGATAAAAATGGTATGGGACTTAAACTGTGGCCTGGAGCATACCCCACCCCAGAGTTGCTTTCTCAGTTATTTTATTAGATATTAGATTAACTCCTCATGATCCAAATTCATTGAATTCAAGTGAGATTCTTGTCTCAGATAGACCATATTTACTAGATCCTCATATAGTGAATCAAACAGAGACCTGTCACGAGAATTTTTTTCTGATTACAAACATGTTCCTAATATTTAAAGCTGTGCTGCATGACATTTTCACTCAGAAATCATTATGAAGTGCCAGGAAATTAAAGCCCCTGTGTTAAAGTGAAGATGCTTACTGAAGAAGCCCTTATAACTTGTCCTGGAAACTCATCATGGCTGACCTGCTCCTTAAAGAAATGTATGTTCTCTACTACTTCTCCTGTGAATTCCCCCTTTTGATGCATTTTTTTTTCCCTTGTCAGCTCCCTACAACTCATTAATGAGAAAAAAAAACCCTTACTTATTCTGATTGGCCAATCAGCGTTTTTATCTGGCAGATCCCATTCCAATAAGCAAGAGTTTTTTAGTCTACAATAATATTACCATAGTTTGTAGGCTATGAGGTATTTAGATTATTATGCCATTCTAAAATCCATTTTAATCCTTCTAAACAACACTTTAGAATAGAGAAGTGCACAGCAACGTAAAGCTTCAGTAGCTCTCTAAAAAACAGAAACTGCCATTGTAAAAAGTGTGAGGTATTACAGTTTACAGATTTTGTAAACATACAGCAGTGAATCAGACTAAAAGAGCTTACTTATATTAAAGGATGCTACCAATGTGTTTTGGCCATGGAAAGAAGATAAATCAAATATGGCAAGACTGGGAGGATTCAGTACATACATTTCTCTGTGTGAGTATAGAGAAATAAAGAATCCTTCAGGGACAGAAGACTCATCATGGACCTTAGAAACAGAAAAGATAAACCTCCCTTGTACTCTAGCAGGTTTATATTTTATTTATCGGTTATGGGAATGTCTCCCATCTGTAGTGCTGGAGCCACAGATAACATGGTGCTATTGCCCTAGGGCTGCAGTAACCAGCTTTTGCACAGTCCAGGAAAAAAGAAAGAGGCCAAGAGCAGATTACTGCAGAAGTGCTATCCATGAAATACATTGTTTTGTTCCTTCAATAGTTCATATCTTATCCTGACACAAATGTCTAGCATTCACTTGTGTGCTGTTCTCAGTTATAGATACATCCTTTAAATCACACAGTTCTAATACACTCACAAAACCATTAAAATTGAACTATCAATGACTGGATAAAAGGAGCAATCCATTAAGTCACTATTAAATCAGGTGCAATTCTGTAAAAAAGAAGAGTTCTGAAGACTTTTTTTTTATTATTTATTTATTAGGTAAGACACCTTGTGATTTCTGTCTTTCGTACCACTGCTTGTAATTTCCCCCCATTCCATAACATGTCTCATAAGTTCTAGGAGATTTACTTTAGGTCAGATACTGAGTATCTGATGGGTATCTGACAAAGAATGATGTCAAATACCGCCATAGCCATACTCCATTCTTTGTACAACTGGGATTTTAGTAGGACTCTACAGAGATGGTCACCTGTCACCTTGTACCTAAGGTATCTCAGCAAAATGCACCCAGACGGAGAAACGTGGCAGAGAAAAAGCTGCATCTTCCTTTCCCAGCCCACAAGGGACCATTTCTTTCAGTAATGTTCTGTTGAACCAAGGCTGGACCTTAGGAAGATCTTCCAAAGACTGATTCATTAATTGCTCCAAAGATGCTGTTCAAATACCACAGCAATTCTGTCTTTAGCATCTTGAACAGTTGTTGGAATGGAGTAGGTACTACTTCAAAAATATCCTTCCCTAAGGTGAACAAAAAGGCACCATGCAATACTTCTAAATGTTCTGAATACACTCCAAATACATGGATTTTTTTTTTTCCTATAACTGTGTGTCTGTGGGAATACATTTTCTTCCAAAATATGGAAAGGAACACAAAAATCCTGTACCTTACCATTCCTCTCTAGGTATAAGCAGCAAGTATCTTGAAATATCTTTCCAAAAATCTATTAAGGAGAAAGACCGGTGTAATTTTTTTTTTTTCAAATTATAAAACTTAATTCTTCTTTTAATTCTGAGAAAGTACTGGATTTCAAAATTAGATTTGTAAAGTTTAGAGTGCTCATAGAATGCTGAGCATCCTGAACTTTTTCATTTTATGGAGAATGATTAGCCTATATACTGAGTGACTGATAGAGCATAACACTCTAATTTGCTTTTCTTTTAACAGTTGTTGGTATGTGAAGCAGAAAAGAGCAACCATATTGCAAATAAAGTAAGTGGCAGAATATATGTTGTTCCTAAAATAATGGATGTATCACAAACATTCTTTATTTTTGGAATTTGTAAAATATATTCTTGTAAATTAAAGAAGTTGTGCTATAAAAATTGGCTTGTAAACCATTCATAAGGAGAAAAATAAGAAGTCATCACTGATGAGGTTATTAACCAACTACCTCAGTACAACACGAAACATACTCTCACAAAAATTGAAAACTGCTTTTGACTTGCTTCTGATTTTTATATAAGTGATATCACACATAAGGTCATAAAGATCATTTAAATTAGCATAGCATGAAGTACTTTATGGTATGACACTAGAAGCAATCTCACAGGACTAGAAGCTTTATTTTTGGGGTATGAAATACAAAATGGTCTAATTCTGATTATCACTCTTTTAGATACTGTAAAAATTCCTGCAAGAGTCAAGTTGGGGATTTTTTTGTGGGTTGCTTGGTGTGCTTTTGTGGTTTGGTGTTTTATTTATTTGTTTGTTTTGTGTGTGGGTTTTTTTGCTTTGGTTTGGGTTTTATTTTGTTGCAAAAAATTTGCTCAGTTAACAGAAACACTTCGGAGAAATGGATATTATCAATGCTATGCAACAAACCCAAAGGAAATGTAGACAGAAATCCCTTGAGCCACATTTTCTCTCACTGATATAACTCAGACAAATAGTGCTGGCTGGGAAGGTTTGTGTACAATGCTGAGATTGTGTGTTCTTAACAGAACTACTGATATGATTTCCTTATTTCATATAATGATGATTTGAAGAGACATAAGAGGAAGACGTATCTCAACAGAAGTAACTCCCTAGATCTCATATCCAAGCTAGCTCATTTGCTCCCAGTCTATTAACTGCTCCCTGTGCTGTTCTTAAAGGCTATTCAGCCTGAACCTACAGTAATCACTTCCTCTGATGATTGTCTGTCTTTCAGGAGTCAGAGGAAGGTCTCTTTCCTCTCAGAACATCTGCCCCTGACAAGCAGGCCTGAAGAGCTTTGGTGAAATAGCTGCCCAGTTTGTAAAGTAATGTAACTGGTAAGAAAAAAGAAGCAATGCAATGTAATTTTGTCCCTCTTTGCTGGGCCCTTTCCTCTCCTTCAGCTTTGTCAAACACCTTAAAACAACTGTAGCACACACAGTACTTGCTATTATTCAGCACCTATGTAAGATATGCAAAAAAAAATATTGCTCTGGCAGCCTATGCAGAGACATTCAAGTATGGAAGAGATGCATTCATACAATTATTAAAGCAACATTTCAAATTCATTTCAAATACAGTTTGGAAGTCAGTATTTTATAGTCTTTAAGGTCAGTATAGTGAATTAGTCAATCATTTGTTTTGATCTTTAAAATTACATGAACTCTAAATTATTATAGTATGTTTAGAAGTACTAAGCTGAGGCTATTAGAAAGCTGACTCACAAACTTATGGAAAAGATTATGGTGTCTCACATTTTTCTGTGGATTTCCCTAGAATATGATATGAAGCCAAGGAGAGGTTATACTTAAAAAGATTTTGGAAGTGGAAAATGCATTATAATGCGTTTTAGTTAGTTCACAATTAAGAGAAAAATTTCTGGAAGCGTGATTATCTCTTTCATTGCAACACAGTGTTCTAAGGAGACTGGTTTTCTTTCAGAGAGCAGTAGAAGGATTGTGGGTAGTAAAAACTCTGGTTTTAAAGTTCCCCAGGAGGGATTTAGAGGGAGGTTCAGCAGCAGAAGGAATATTAGAAGTTGCCACTGACATCCTAATTTCTTTAGCATATCTAATATTGGCCCTGCATAGGTACAAGAAACACTGCCAACTTGTATAGAGATATTATATGAGATAACTGAGATTATTGATATCCTTCATAAAAGGATAAAAGCCAGATTAAAATGTTTGTGTAAGAATGATAATTATCTTCAAATGTATATGAGTAAGTATAATGATTACGTTAACAAGACTGTATATCTGTTTCAGATTTGTCATACACTGAGTGGGACAGGTATGTATCTTTAACAAATGCTAATGTGAGAAACGGTATTTTTTAAATATGACTCATTTTCTTGCTGAATACAGCTTTAATACTTTACACAAATGAGAATGCTTCTGCTACAACCGATTTATCTCTGTAACAAAATTTTACATTTGCAAAGTATTTAAAACCCACTAATTCTTAAAGAACATGTCTGTTATTAACTAAAGAATATTCATCTTTGTTGCACAGAACTGAGGCAGACAAAAAAGTATTTGTCCACAATTTCATAGTTAATCAATAGTAGATAATAAACTAACAAACATATACTGTTGTTTCTTATTTACAGTCTAAACTAAATGTGTGATACTACCAGTATGATCATCCACAATACCAAATAAAGCAATGAAAAAATACTGCTGATATATTAGGTGTGATTTTGACAATGTCTTCACACGCTTCTTTTTTCACAGAACACAGTGAAACAGCACTGCCATTGGTGTCATCATATGCCAATGAAGCAGCAAAACTGAGATCTAGAGGGATATGTCTAAGCAAATATAAAGTAGTTTCTCTTAACCAAACCTACATACAAAAGCAGTTGTACATGACTTTAGCAAGGAAAGGTTAATATTTTAGACTGCACTCATTCAATCATGTTCCCTAATCATTGACTTTCCTTTCTTCTTTAGAACAGATTAAGTTCATATTCTTCAACACGCAAATATAGCATATCAACAGGGTATATGTGAAGTACTCTTGCATGCAGTATCCTATAGCTTGGTGATTATTAACCTTCAAATTATTAGTTAATTAATTATTTTCCCTTCATAAACAGTTTTCTTGAAGGTCAGGTCCCACAGAAGACAGAATAGAATTTCACGGATCTCAAAATACATTAGTTTTTCCCAGAAAAAAGGCTTGATCCTGAAGACTTTTTTTGGAATGTCATTTGTCATTTTGAGATCCAGTTAAACCCAAAAAAACATTTAATCACAAGCTTTTGTATAAGGTTTGCAAACAGCAGCACAGCAAACTCATGACTGACATCCCAGTGAAGATGAAGGCAAAGTTACTGTGAGGGTCATGCTAACTGTCAAACAGGCTTGTTACATTTGTTTTTATTTTTTTCCCCAGTGTGTCTCCTTTTGGGAAATTTTATTAAAAGGTGAAGTTGACAGATGGCCCTGCATCCCTTCTCCAGGTAATGAATGTTGTTTTATTGACCTTCTTGTGACCAACAATTCAGGCTTGTCTGCCTCTACCACAGGAAACAAATGAAATGTACTCTATTGAAATTCTACACTTCACAGTTTCCAAACCACTAAAAGTGTAATTTCATATAGGATGCCCTTAGGTTGCTTTTTCAAAAAATGTTGTCTGCAAATTGAATTTACTAATAATTTTCTTCCCTCACAATACTTTAGAAAATCCTTGAAATGAGAAATAGATGATAAAGCAGAAAAAGAATGATGGTGAGGCATTGGAAATATCTCTGCATCACAGGCTCCTAGAGATATAATGGAGAAAGGCAGAAAAAAATTTTCTTCTTTATAGTACATAGATGTGTCAAAGGAAGATATTGAAGAGAACTCTCCTAGAATAAAGATGCACAAAAACTCCGTACTCCTCCAGCTTGTCATGTAAGAACTCTGATTATGGAAACTGAGAGAATGAGACTCCAGATTCATGAAGCAACAGCTCATTGCACAACTGCAAAAACATTTATTTTCATGAAGCTGCCTACAAATAATCTACTAACATCAATGAAATTTAAATAAAATCACTGAGGAGACAAATACTCTCTGAAAAGAACTTTTGTCACAAGACAAGTCATATTCAGAGACTATTTCAATATATACTAGGAAAAAAAACAATTTCAAGGTAACTTCAGCTTTACTGGAAGGCTTTCCTGAATGCTATTGATGTAGGTAATGTTTGACTGGATTTTTGAATTAGACTCCATTTTCCATCAAGGCTATTTTCAATAATCCATAATCTCTGCAATGAAGGTGGAATTTATCTGGGAACAAGTTGTTTGCTGGTAAAATTACCTGGATTTTTTGAAGTTTCATACATTATTTAAATTAGTAGGTCTACATTTATAAACTCATAGAGATATCTAGTGTATTTATTTCAGAAGCCAGGCAATGTCAAGTGACCATCTTCAAATGAAAAAGGAATTTAATTTTTTACTGAATTTTTTTTTAAATTGTAAAATGAGGTAACAATGTAGTAGTGACATTTATTGTTCTTTGGCAACTATTACTCCTAGAAATTGTGTGCAGTCTTGGGAAGGAAAGCAAAAGAGACTAAATTAGCATATGGAAGTCTGACTTTCTGAGCATGCATGATTTTGCTTATATGAATATGAAGGCAAGACATAACATATTTCATCTTGAAACTGATGTACAAACTTAAACCCCTTGTATTTCCAGTACTTGTGCTAGTAATTTGCTTTTGTCATATTTATTGTTGGGCAGTAAAGAAGAATGTCTACTTTGAGCCCAATGAAGTTTTTTTTTGATTGATCTGAGAATTTGTATTAAAATTTACCTAAAACAAATACCTGAAAACACAGAATTATTATTATTATTCTTATTCTTACTCTCTTCAAGTGGAAAATTAGCAGTAGAGCTTCCAAATCAAGAATGCAAATTTAAAATGTCTCTCTAAATCCATCTTAATTCTCAATTTTTAACTTTGAATTTCATATATTTAAAATTATATCCAGGATTTGTTTGTATGAAAAAGTTTGATTTTTTACTATGAAAACTCATTAGATGTCTTATATTGTGGTTGACAAACCTGACAAGCAGAAAATATTGAAGCTATTCAACACACACAGTTCTGGAGTGGTTTCTGTAACACAGGGTACAGCATACACTAATTACAAGGATCCAGTTTAACATATCTCTTCTAAACATAGTCCCATCCAGCACACCTACCAGCCTATACTCAGATGCTCAAAATCACTCAAGCCAACTGTAGATCAAAGGCACAATTACAGAATTTCTTATACTACATTAGAATTTCTAGTGGAAAACATAAACAAGCATAACCAGAAGTGATTCTGAATGAATAAAAGATCACAGCATTGTTATTATTAAATTTTGTAGACCTAATATGCCTAAATACCAGCACTTGATCACTCTTGTTCACAGTCCCAGGATGGTTTTGACAAAAGCCAAACAGCTGTCTCCAAACTGTGTCCCCACAGGTCAAGACTTATACAAGCCAAGGAACAATTACATTAATACAAGCCAATTCACAGAAGGTAATTTCAATGTTGTCACCCTGCCTTGGAGATGGATTCATTTTATGGAAGAAGCCACATGTGCCAGCTGGTCTCAAATCCAGACAAAATCTTCAGAAACTGTTTTCAATCCTAGAATCCTACAATCCTACAATCCTAGAATGGTTTGGATTGGAAGGGACCTCAAAATCAAGCAGTTCCTATCCCTCCTCCACCATGATGGGTTGATATTAATGTTCTCATATAGTGGCATTCAGAGGTAATAAGAACTCTGAGGAATTATGAGATAGAAAAGTTCTGGGATCCATTGTTTCTTCTTTGTAAATCATCCTTAACTTAAACAAAAAAGGCTATTAAATTAAAGAAAGATTTGGTGATCCGCACTGTCAATCTTTAACAATGCATTTAACATTGTTGTTGGTACTTCACACTCTAGAAAGTTGACTGACCAGCTTCCTTTCCTTTCAAAGTAAAAGGCATGAAAGAATGTGCCATTAAATCATGCAAAAAAATGGATCTCTTGTAATCAAGAGCAACTCTATGACAGATTTTTACATCAAAACAATCATCTTAAGCTTTGCTTAGAAATCAGCCAGAGCACTGAGAGAAGTAATAATGTGATTTCTATAAAACTTCTACTTAATGAAGAAATCCACAATGGTTTTCAGCACTTATTATTTTTTCTAAAGAACAGCATTCTCAGTAGATAAAAATTTTCTAAACACAGCTTGCAAGGCTTGAGAAAAGGGGATGTGATTTTACAGCTGCAAGCAGATTTTGCAAAGGCCCTGAGTTGCTCCTCCTTGATGTCTATGTTCTCCAGCTGTTCATGAGGACAGGACCCGGACACTACTCAGTGGGAGCTCTGACTGCAAGATCTGATCTGTCAGCAAAATGGGAAGTGACAGCAGCAAACACACTGTCCCCTTGGCAGGTAATGGTTGTGCCTTTTATGACTAAAGACACGCCTCAGTACTTCTGGGTGAAGTGAGCAGATCCATCCGGACAGCCGCAAAGCAGTGAGACAGCCGGGTAACTCTGCTGCTCTCTGAACCCCTGGGCTAGGACAGGCAGCACAGCCTTCACAAGAAACTGCCAACCTACACCTAAAACTTGCTTAAAATCTACTCTCTTCTTCAGCTTACCTTCTTTAAGATTTCCTTGCAGGGAAACTGTTTTAGAATTGTAATATACAGCACTGTTCTCCTTGTATGCTAATATATCATACAGCTTAGCATGGTCATTAAGTGTTACTTTGGCAAAACAGCACATGGCAAAAAACCCCAAAACAAAACATTAAAGTATTTCTACTACTTCTTAATTCATCATAAAATATTTTACACTTTCATTTACTATAGCATTACAAAAGTGAATTCTAAATGATATTCACTTTTCCAAGGAATTATAAACGATTATATACTACATTCTGCATGGTACAGAAAAAGCATTCATAAGAAGGCAAAAATTATCTAACATCTCAAATTGTTTGTTTCATAGAAAACTGCAGTATCACACATACAAAATGCTAACTATCTAATTGAAACTCACAGTCAAAACCAGAATAATTTTGTTATGTCTGTGCAAAAGATAAATGAGTCCACAGGAATCATTAAAACAGTAATGATATAGTACTACTTGGGTCTAGTTGCTATTCACCATAAATCAATAGCAGTAATCTAATTCATATACATTCAGTGCAGTTGAATCCAATGAATACAATATTTCAATGCATGGAGTGTAACTCAATACATGAGATTTTTTATGCAAGTATTTAAAACAAGACACATATGTTCCCCTTGCATTCTGTTGAATCCCAAGAAAGATAGATAACCACAATCAATAAAGTAAGATTAGCTCAATTCAATACTGATAAATTTTCAATACTACTGTCCAGAAGATTAATACCTGGATATCATTCCAGCAGTATGACAAAGCTAATGTACTAGAAGCCAAGCTCTAAATAAGGACAGCACTTTGCTTTCTGCATTACTGCTTATGTTGTTATCGATTCTTGTGAAAGACAAACTTTCACAGATTCATTTAGCTTCATTAAATATGTGAATTTACAAAGCATTTATTAATATGTGCATTTGTGTGAATTGCCAACTACTTTTTGAGTCATCCACAATTTTTCACTCTGTACCATTCAAAAAGTGTATTTCCTACTCTTTTTCAAAAGCAATTCCCCATATTTTGTGAACACAATAAATAAGTTATATTAATATACCAACTGTACAAAACAGACAGCAAACATATTTGCCTATTTTTTTAACTGGCAGATAAGCACTTAAGCAACAAGGTACTATGTATTTTACTAATGAGTAATAGTTTGCTTCTATACACAGTACATGAAGAAGCCCCTTCTGTAGACTCTATCCACATAAACGTATTCTAGTCATGTAAATAAGTGCCACTGAAGGGAGTGCAAGTAAATAATGTTTAATATTATAAGAATAGGAAGACAATGTTTAGAAGGTAATTGGAAATTTTTTTCATGCATTAAATATGCATTCTGTCATCTTGGAACTACAAAACTTACCAAATATATTTGGTGCCTACCCAGCAATCTACAGACAGTCTGTTAGCAGAGATACTAAATACTAAATATTACTGACATATTCACTAGCCTTTTACACCCTCTTATGAAATTTTTAAAGAGTTTTACCTGTGACTGCTGGTCACTCCTAGACAACCTACATCTTTAGATTAATAGAAAATACAAATACCAAAAATCTTCATAAACAATACCAATTTCATATAATATTTTGAACACACTGCTGCTAGCATTAAAATTCCATATTTGAGTAATTTTTGATAATGGAATGTCTTGGTTTTCCAAATACTATTACTTTTTAAATTCAAATGATTTCAGAGCTATTCTTTTTGAAGTTATGTATAAATATTAGTTACCAAGATTATTAATCAAGAGTCATGGGACTTTGCCAGAGGAGCCAAGTTGCTAATTATTACTGAAGTCTCAAGAGTCTAAAAAAGGTGAGAATGATGCAGACAATTTTTGTGAGCCATGGACTTTGATACATACAGTCTTACTACTTCTATTTAAGTTTAAATAAAGATTTACATTATCCCAGTGAAGTAAGCAAAATATAAACACAGGCTTACATGTTACAATGATTCAGTAGTTGTTCAATTGTGCATAGTGTTCTCTGTTACAATATCAAAAATGATGTCACATTGCAAGGTTAAAATAATTATGGTATTTATGGAATAAACAATATAGAGTACTTGTCATCCTTATTACACATCCCTAGTAATAAGAGGTACTGCGCTGTGACACTATGCTCCTTCTTCCCTTTTCCTTATGACACTAACACACCAATTTCCTCAGCACCTGCACCACAAAAGTGGCTTCACATCGGAGGTGAGGGATTAATCCCAGCAAGAAAGAGGATATGACAGTGTATATGCTTGACTGTAAAAAAGGCTGGAGGAAAGGGGGCAAGCCAAGGGGAGCAGCTTTATTTGTACATCTCCATCCAGGTGCAGGCTGTTGATGACAAGTTGTGAGGGGAATCGTTATGACCTTTGCTTATGCAAATTCTGCTTCAAGCTCTAGCTCCATCTACCCCCTGCTCCAGAAGGATCTACAGTTTCCCAAAGACCATATAAACAAAAGTAAGCATCTACTTGGAAATTTCTGTCATTTCATATCTTATATTGGTCTACATAAAAAATGCATTAAATTATTTAAAGAGAAAAATGTAACTAGGAAACAATGCATGCGTCTGTGATCATCAATATAGTAATTATTGCATGTTTTAAAACTAGAGTAATAGGTGAATGTATTGACAGAACCTGTTTAAACTTTTCCCCCCCAAAAAAGAATATTTATTTACAAAACAGGTGTACCTGTCAGGAAAGTACCTATTGTAGATACTGGATAATTACATAATAATTACTAAATACACAATCTAACATAGTATGCCCAAATAGTTACTAAAAAGCAAAATTAGATGAGCTTTTCTGAGCTATGGAAATCTACTGAATTTATGGAGATCTACAACAATTGCTATATGGCATTTTAGGTGATGACAAATATTCTAATGAATATTTGAATATTTCTCACAGAAAATGACATTTATAATCTGTGGCTCAATCCACTCATAAAATAGCTGTTGTATGAAAAAAACTTAATAGACACAGGATCTTTTTTTGTGAAAATAATTTTTATGTAATTTCAGTTTACTTAAAAGTAGTTTACTTAAAAATACTTAGAAGTAGAACACTGACTATCAAATGTGTCTGAAGAGACTTCTCAGATTTCTAATGGAGGAACTCTCTAGTGCTATGTCTTACATAACTTGTTAAATACTTTATTTATTTAATAGTAGAATTGAGAAATACTGCATTTAGCTTTCCCAGGTTTATTGATTATTGTTAAATTCTGTTAAATGTTCTGTGTACCCCTTCCCCCTACTCCACCTTTGGTCAGTTGTCAATCATTAGCTACTACCCCTGGGGCTCTGTCAATCACTCCAAACCTGGCTTGTCGAGTGATTGGCTGGGTGCCAGCCTTCCCCCTACCCCTTTGTCCCAACTGGTGATAACAGGTGTCTGTCCTGTCACAGGCCATCCCCCATCCCCCTGCCAGTGGACCCCAGTTTCACTCACGGCTGTAACCCACCCCCCTTTAAAAAGCAGAGTCAGGGGCTGCCGGGGGGCTCTGCTGAGGACACACCACCGAGTCAGACCTTTGGCCCTGTTGTTCCCCACCAAGGATAATAAAGCCTAAAGGTTTTGAACCCCTCAGCTGAGTCACTCTCTCTGTACCCCACCATAGCCATCTCCAGAGCTTTCTTTGGGCCACAAGAACCCACAGGAATCACGGGAATGGCGCGGCCATAGACGGATTCCTTCCAATATAACCTCTGTCAGGGTGGCCAGGCATTTTGGAAAAAGGCAGACACTGATATAACTGCAGATTTACATTCTCAGTCCTATACTATTTCACTTAACAGTACTTGACATAATTTTCATGTTATCAAATGAGGATGAGTGTTGCCCTTGAGTAAAATTCAAATCTAGATTAAAATCTACATTTTGTACAGTGGCATAAAAAACATATGCTTTAGTAATGAATATTAATATACATTCTGTTTGCAAATGAAAACAGATCAATGGTGTATAAAGTTAGCTGAACATCAATACACTTCTCAGTGGGTTTTGTTTTCTGAAGATAGCTGAGATTTCATCTACTGTTTAATCTTGCTGGAGATTTAAGGCTTATTAGTCAAATCTGGGGCTCAGTATCACAAAGATTATTTAATCTTCAAACTGTAAAAATATCTCCAAAATGAGAGAATGAATTGAGAATTGTTATTTATTTCACTAATTGGCTTTTTCAAATCTTATTTTTCAGAAATTAAGCTTTTTTTTTTCTCTAACATATATGAGGAATGATATTTTCCTGCTTTAAAAATAACTAGTAAGAGTCTACCATACCTGTTTGATTCATGAAGTGAAGGCTTTAAGAAAAACAGTGGGTATCATTCAACTCACAACCCAGTCAAAGGATCTGGAGGAATATATCTATAATAGGATTCAAAATATATTCTAATCACAGAGGAAATAATCACCCAGTAGGATTCAGCTCTTACTTTAATTATAGAAAGAATGCTTTTACAAGAATAGGATGTACTGAGCCAATTATATCATACAGCATACTTGGCTCAGTTTCATATAGATTTCACATTAAAATAAGTACTGGTTGCAGTGTCTTAATATATGCAGTCATTTGTACTTCATGATATGTGCCACAGACTATTAAGCATCCCAAAGAGCCTTTAGAATTGCTTACAGAGATGGCTTGTAGCAAATGACAATAGAAGAAAAAAAAACCAAAAACAAAACAAAAACAAACAAACAAACAAAAAAACCCAAAAAACAAAAACAAAACAAAAAAAACCCCAAAACCCAAAAGTCAATAATTCTTTTATCTCAGCATGAAATATGGAAGGTCATGAAATATGTACTATATGGACACAAACTGGGAGAATCTCCCTGAACCTGATTTCCAAAAGAAAATATGTCTAATGCTACTTAAACTGACAACTAAGAAAAGACAAAATCCATTTAAAATTAGTGTTTATCACAATTAATAAAGCAATGAGGAATTCATTTTTCAGGCAGAAAAAGAAAGCTTAATGCCATCAATAAGTATGAACTTTGGTTTTCCTTGTCTTAGGTATCCCAGAATTCAGAGTCGAAACATATGCACATATAGGAATGTTCATCTGCCTTATATGTCACAAGTCTGAATCTCTGAGAGACCTAGTAATCAGATTCTTTTTCAACATCTGATTTTCTCTTCTAGCTTGGCTTCTATCACACACTGAATCTTCACTCATTTGTATCACAGCTCATCTTCAACACACAGTATAATTCATACTTTTAATAAAAATCAGTATTTCAAAAACAGTCTTAATTGTTCTGAAAAAAGAATTTGAAAGGATCACATATAATCCCAACAAAAAGAAAGGAAGACATGCCTGTTGAATTAAATAGTTGTAGCAAAATAAAGGTCAGATGGTGCTTGGCAGATCAAACTGCAAACAAAGGCAATAAAGAAGGCAGAACCATAGGTACTCTTTTTCCTTTCCTCAGATTGCTTAAATCTGATATGCATAACTACCACCAGTTAACAAGTGTCTGTGCAGAACAGGTCATTCTGCAATATGCTTGGGAATGAATGCATCCCACCAATCTTTAAAAGCAGCTTATTATTTGAGTTGTGAGCCAAATCATGTGGCTCTTAAGTTTCAACAATGTTTGGGTTTTCCATTTCTATGTTTGTGAAGGCAAAAATGTGTGTCACTTCTCAAGTTCATTCTAAAGGCACAATCATTTGAAGCACAATCCTTGAGGAAGTAAGATGATAACTTGTCCCTTTTACACAACCCACACGCTTCTAGTACTTCTTCCTGATCATCTTATTTTTGAGTTCATCTATACTATACATGCTTGTAGGTATTCATACAAATACATACATGTCTAATGCATGAACACTTGCAGTCAGTGGCAAATAGATATTCAATTTCAAATATGATGTTCTGCTAGATTTGTTTAGTTTTTACTTAGAAGTTACATTTCATTCTATGATCACAAAGGGAATGCAGTCACTTCATCAATGTCATCAAAAATAGAAGAAAGATATTATGCATAGTGAAGAGTTTACTAAAGAAATATTGAGAAAAAATTCAATCAACTCATGTAAGATAAGATTTTTATAAAATATAGTGATGAAACAAAATTTTAAAGGACTAATTCTGGGTATAGTTAAAAGACTGCAACTTCACAGAAATTAGAATAAAATCTGGTTTGAATGGAAGACAATCAGCCCACCCTAGATTTGCCTCTCCATGCTCTTGTTGCAATCAAATTACAGTTTAAATATCACACTTTACTACAGTAATTATTTAAACAGAATGGGATATTTGAAAAACAAGTCAACAGAGATTTAAAGGGAGACCCTCTAGAAATATGTGCTTAATAAAGTGGCAGAAATATTTAAATATGTTGCCTTAAAATTGATTTATCAACAGATTCATCAGCTTAAGTACTATGGCAGTATCAATGTGTTGGATTTTTTTTGCACTCCTTATAAAAAGACGTTGCAAATAGGACAGGTTTATGAAAGAAAAAAAGCAGAAACCTTTAAGAGTTATTTTATAACTACATTATATCAGCTAAATCTTTCCTTACATTTGTAATGTCTGTGTACGCAATGAGGGAGCAAGGGGAGGAGAATGATGATGTGGCATGCTCCTGGTGTCCTGGAAAGAGAATTCTTCACAGACCTGAGAAAACCATTTCATTACCACTCTAAGATTTTGCAGAGATTCACTCAAGACTAAGTCTCTCCTAGTTTGGTGGAAGAAATACTTAGGAACAGTTGAACAACAGTTTAATCTGATTAGCACCTGAAAATAGTTTGCATGCTTTAGGACTACTTCAAAAAGCAAAGCTCTGCACTTTTGGACAGTAGGAAAACTCTCTTCAGAAGTACACTCCTGATCCAAACTAAAATTGAGCTCATTGAAAAAAGATATGAGATTTTCAGTACATTTAAGATTTATATGCTTTACCTTTACAGATCATTTGACAGGGGTTAACAGAGGTCTTTCTAAAGCCTGCATTCTACAGAACTATTTATGAAGCCTCTTGAAATCATCAACTGCCATTACACATATTGTGAAATTAATTTCATAAGTCTACAATATTTTTTAAAGTATACAAGCATCCTTAAATTATACTTTGGATTCTTCAGCAATGGGAAGAATACCCAAATGTCATCCACTTATCTTTTTTATCTTTTTCTCGGTTTTGGTGGGGGGTTTTATTTGTTTGTTTGTTTGGGGTGTGGTTTTTTGTTGTTATTGTTTTTGGGTTTTTTTAAATTTAAATGTTTCAGATCTTTTAAACTCAAACTATGGAAGCATTATTGCCTACTGGAAAGATATGACTGGTTCAGAAAATTCTCCTAATACTAATCATACTATTTTTGAGGAACTCACATGTTTTCACATTGTTCATGATAGAAAAAGAATGGCAACCTTATTGCAAAAATTACAAATTTATGAGTAAAATATTGTCTGATTTTCATCCATATATTTCACACACTTGCCCTTTATATGGCTGGGTAGAAAATGGATTACTAATTCATAGGGAAAAATGTTCACTGAAAACTCAAAAGGTTGTTATTCCTTATTGTTCACCTTCAAAAAGATACATGATAATTTTGTATTTAAAAGTAACATTAAAAAGGGCAAAATATGCCCATTAAAGTTTCATGCAGTAATTTTCCTACACTAGGAAGTGTTTGGATATGAGATGTCATTCTGATTCCATCAAGTGATATTTACTGTGACATGGTTAACTACTTGGACACAGGGATGCTGAGTGGGACCCATATGGTATACAGGCCATAACGCCATGTACTGATTCTCTCAGAGAAATTAATTTCATCTCCTTGAAAGAGTGGATGAAATCTGCAATTTGGCTGCTTAAAACCAGAACAACTAGATGTTTCCACACTGTCTCTTGCAGCCTTACTAGAGAGTACACCTACAACTTGGACTACCCCAGTTGCCAATGACAAATGTTAAGGCCTGGGTTGTAGATTGAATCACAGGTCATGTCTGCGTAACACTTCAGCTTGAATGCTCCACAGCATGCTAGCTATCCCATACTGCTAAACATCTCAAAACCCACAAGCTTCTATAAAATCATCCTTTAGATTTTCTGTACATCACACTCTACTGTCATACAGGTAAGTAATTAGTCCTGCTTTCTTTCCATGGATTTATATTCCTAGGTTTCTTTAATGAAAAGGACTAGAAAAATCCTTTATTGTTCCCAAGCTGGCCAGATGAACCAGAAACTCCTATATAATCCTCCTCCACAAATTGCAGATCAGGTCTCCAGTAGTGCTATTTCTTGAGATTTGGCCTGGCTGTTCTTTGTAAAATGGTCCAAGTTTGGTTGTCCAGATCTGACCTGAGGAGTCATCTGCAGTGTCGTGGTTTAGAAATGGTATTCTCCACTTTAGTACTCCCACTAAAAAGACCATGAGCCCCTCATCACCCACTGAGTGGAAGGCAGAGAAGACAGAGACGATGGGTTGAAATAAGAGCAATTTACTGGAAACAGCAATGAGATAAGAAAACAAACAGTAACAGCAACAATATTATGGCAAAAGTACACAAAAAAGGGTGATTCACATGCAAGTGTTCACCATGGACCCCAGACAACAAGGAGCTATGGTGGCCGGGTTTCCCCACAGCACCACTCTTTGCTGAACTGGAAAACCATGCCTTTCTTCTCAGAAGCCAGAGAGTTCCTTATCCCCACTCTTAGCAACTGGTGTGAGGTGGTAGAGAATAACATCCTACCCATCTCCACAGGGCTCTAGGCTCTGCCTCCTCATGGCTACTGCAAAAATTGACTCTGTCCTGGACAGGATCAGGACATGCAGTCTTCAGGTCAAATTACTGCATCTGGATGAGTTAGACATACTCATTCTTTATCTTGACGTAAATCCTTGGAAAAAAGTACTTATCCAAATGCCATACAGATATTGTGAACACCAAGGACCTAAGAGCCCTATGACTTTTGTGAATGCCTTCTCAGTAGATCACAATCTGTCTAGGCTGAAGATTAAAGCATTTGAACTAGAATCAGCAAGAGTCACATGGTGAAGGCTGGTGTGTCTGAGTGTTGCAAAAGACATCTTACCGCTGCCACTACACTGTCATGTTTTTAGTTTACTCTGACTGAATAATCATTACTTTTACTACTGTGAAGATTTTTTGAAACCTTTTTGGGAGCTGAAATTATGTTACTTTTGAAGAATTGCCCATATACTTTGCAGAGTGATTGCTGCATTTATCATGAGGTTACTAGATACTTCGTATTTTTAGAACAGAAAATAAACAGCTTAACTGATCAAGTTTTAAGAGCTCTCAAGTGCATTTTATTTGAAGTGACTAGGTCAGATCTTGCTCTCAACTCTGTTTTCATTCATGCGGGTTTGTACCTAGCTTGTTAAAGAAATTGCTTGAGGAAATTTGATAGGGAAAAGAAAAAAAAAGAACCCACCATTTAGTACAGGTATTCAATTCAGGTACAAGTGCACGGTTTTGGTGTTGGAGTCTAGGATACTTGTATTGTCTTTCATATTGCCCTGGGGTGTCAGATTGAACCACAGGAAGACACAGTCTTTGACTTGTGTCCATGGGAAGGACTTTCTGCACTCATGGAGCAGTTGAAAACATCAAAGTTATAGGATAGGTAATAGTTTGGTTTGTCGCAGGGTGAAAATTCACAGTTTTGGGTTTTTAGAGGTGAATGGGAGCAAGATGGAGGACTTTGGGTGTTGTCTCATGCTTCTTCTTCCTTCACCCCATCTTCTGTGATTGTGGCACACAGACATTGGTAGAGGTAGAAGTTACGTGTCTAGGATAAGTAGTGATTATTGGTACAGAATTATAAATATTGTACATTGTAATAGTTAATTGGATAAGAAACTTTAAAAACAACACTGCAGGTGCCATTTCACGATCGTGCAGTGTGGAATTCAGGAGGCTAAGCTCGGATA
The DNA here is from genome assembly GCA_013400435.1 of Pycnonotus jocosus. NCBI lineage: Eukaryota > Metazoa > Chordata > Aves > Passeriformes > Pycnonotidae > Pycnonotus > Pycnonotus jocosus. The sequence goes on along the minus strand of VWYP01012709.1, from coordinate 103,402 downwards.
TGTAGCAGCTCCCTGTCCTTGAAGATAAGAACTGAATAAACACCTTAAAATGCTGAAGCTGCAAGCCCGCTCTTTCTTCTGACTATGGTACAGGACTTTTGAAGGACAAAACCTCCTTTTAAGGTGACCTCGGAGAAGAGAAACTCCGACATTTTGGAGAAAAAATTCTAACAAATTCCAATAATACTGTCACTATCTAGCTAGGAAACTCACAGAAAAAGTATTGTTTTAGTAACAGCCCCATCCTATGGCACTCATATGTATCACAAAAAATATGAAAAAGGTTACCAAGTCCAAGCCTCTTGGTGATGTTATCTTGATTTACATTATTCTGAAGGCAATCAGAAGCAAGCCATGTCACTAAGAAGTGAAAAATTGCAGTGAAATCCAAAGGACCTTATTAGTCTATGTGATTCTAGAACTTAAATTATGCTAAATTAACCTCCAGAGTATAGTCCTCTTCTAAGAATAGAAGAGCTTTAGACATTAAAAAGAAGGCACAGAAATAAATATGAATATGGCACTGTAAGCTTTTCAGTATGTATCAGTCTATAACCACTCAGAGAAAAAGCACTGTTAAGGTGACTTAAATCTTTCAAATTAACAGTATCTAATACTGTTACAATTTATTCAAAGTATTTATAGCAGATGGCATAATTCCTAAGAACTATAAAAAGCTCTAGGAACTTTCAAAGCCAAAAGAAATTATTCTTCCTTTCTTTGGTTCAGTCATAACTGCTTCAGTCTTCACGCTAAAAGGAGAGTCAGATAAAAAACTTTTGGGAAAATTAGTACAAAATTCAAAATCCAGCATGAAAACATAGCAGGATGTAATCAAGTGTTCGGTAATCAAATGAGCACCCTGGTTACTGCTTGCTGATTAAAGTTAGTCGAAATGTAAGTAAAGAAATAATAACTGGTTTGAGCTTTTGGGTGAGGGAAGCCCATGGTACCCGGGGGACCGTGGCAGTGAGTAATGCTCAGAACGCTGCAGCAGGTACAACAGGAAGGTGGAAACAAAGCTGTTATGCATGTGCTGCTGTTTGTGTGATCAACATTTATCTGCTCACCAAACCGTGGACTTCCTTCCCCAATGACCATGATTCTCAGCTTCCTCATTACACCATGTGTGATCTCCCCATTTGCAGGAAGGAACTCAACAAAAGACAATTTTATACACACCCATACAAGGTTTTAAATAGGGAAAAGTAAAGTTTACTCCTAAGATTATTTGAATGATGTTTGGCTATCTCATACCTCTATGAATTCACTGAAATTCTTATCATGCTCATATTTAGAATTTTTACCAAAGGTTGCCATTGTTCATTATGCAATTTTTTCTTAGTTCATTTCCTAAAACTACATTTTTTTAAATTGCATTTAATCACAATAAGTCCTTTAAAGAACTACACTCATATGACTTAAGGAAATACTCCCCATGGCAGACTAAAATGTTCTATATCTGATGTTATAAATTTCCATTTTAGTTACTTATATATTCAAAAGTAACATATTTATTCTGCAAGAGTGACAAAGATAAGCTACAGTACTACAAAAAGTCTATTTTCTCACCAAAAACTGTAGTGCAAATTACTTCAATGCTTTCCAAATACAACGGCTTATATTATGAAATTAACATAGAAAATAATTACTTTTAAACTGTGCTAGTGCAATACTGTGTTACCTGTTATCTATTATAAAGATCTTCCACTTGGTCTTATTGTTGTACAGGCTTATTTTTGAAGATCATGGCTTTCTAGGCTTTTGAGGGGTTTTGTGTGGTTGGTTAGGTTGTTATTTCTCTAGCTCATGTTTTGTTTCATTCATATTACATTAAGACTATATGTATATTTTTTAAATCTTGAAGTTCACTAATGTAGATGAATTGATGGAAAAAGACCCCAAGCTTTAAAGCCATAAAGGTCAAGCAGAATAACTATTTCATTGAAAATGGAGCTCTAACTTCAAATAAAAAAATAATTATGACAGTCAAGTATTAGAAATAACCTTGAGATACTTCAGTGTTAGCTTCTTGCAATAAACAGACCCCATGGAAACATTCTTTCATAAACTTAAATAACCCCTATATATGTTGACATATATTGAAGAGACATTATTTGGAAAGGAAGACCTTTCCAAATACTATTAAATTAACACTATGTCTTAGATATGTTTTTATTATCCACCATACTGTTAACACAAAAACCCACACCGAATACGACAAATTTTATGAGCACTGTCTCAATACTGGACTGTAGATATTTTGAGCTAAAGATGCCATAAAAGAAAGTAAACAGTTGATACTGAAAAGTAGCAGTGAGTGAGGAGAAAGGGCTCAAAACACAGGAAGAAGGAAATGGTATTTCTTTCTTCTTCCCTCACAAAGAAAACTCCTGTTTAGAATTATTTTGAACATCTCTTCTTCTCTTGCTTAATAAAGCTGTCCTGAGAAAATGAATGTAGACTTTGATCTGAACCGTGCGGTTATTTGGACTTCTCTGTGAAGTAAATATGATTAATAGAGGAATAATATTTTAAAGAAAAATTAGATGGAATGCACTGGAAAGTATCAAACTTTGTGTTAAATGACCTTAGTATCAAAGTGACAATGGCATATTGGACTAAACTCAGCCAAGAGATTGAGACTTATTATTTGATTTCTTTCATTATCTATTTACATTTACGCTTTTACACTTTTCCCTAAGTTTACTGGAAGTGTTAGAGGCTTGCATTAACACCTGTCCATCATAAAGTGGGACCAAGAGTATATTCTTCAGACTCACTGAAGAGATAATAAGAATTATAAGAATTTCTCACCTTGGCTAGATTCATTTCAGAAACTCCCTTTAACTTTTGAAAGGGCTGGCTTTATTGTGCTTCATTGTGAAATAACAGTGGAGGTGAAAGGTTCTTTAACATATTTCCACTCCTGGATTCATTCAGCCCTACTATTACCTCTTTTCTTCCTTTTCTCAGTGAACTTCGAGTTCATCAAAGTATAAGACCAACAGTATTGATCGAGTTAGACAGTGGATCCAGGCTGAGCAAGTTTCTTACTCCAACTCTACTAATTCACCCTTTTCTCTTGACCTGCAAACTATCTTGTTATTCTATTCCTTGGCCTCTCTTGTGCAGAGACTGCCAATCATATCACATTTGCAGTGTTTTTTATAGTCTGGGAAAAAAAATCAAAATGACATGAGACTACCTAAGTAAATTTTTTCTGTTAGGTCTGCTGTGAAGAAAGTGATTTTTTTTTTTTTTTAATTGTCTCCACACACTTTGGAAATAATAACAAGTTCCTGTGAATTTTTCATTGAAATTGCAGATTTCTTCTTCATAAAATCTTTTCCTTACAAAAAAAAAAAAAATCTTAAAATTATCTTTCAAAGGAAATACAGACTTTTATGGTATTTCTTTTTATTTTATTTTGCCCTAGGTCTTTCTGGACACCTAAATTGCTCAATAGCAATTACAGCAGCTATTTTTAGTTATCTAAGCTTTCAGTCAGTGGCATGTTTGTGCATATTTGAATATGACACACACAGCCCAAAATGCTCCTTTTTAAAATATGTATGAATTGGAAGGGATTTACCTAATATAAGGCAGATGCCATAAAATAGAAACCATAAAATCTGTTATCCAACTTATTCTGCCCAGCCAGCTAAATACCGAGTGAGAGGGTCCTAGCCCTGAAGCCTAAATTTTCATCTCATAATCTCAATAGTGCTGGCAATCAGTGTTGCACGATTTAGCCAAGAGCACAAGGCTCATCTCCTTGCCCTCCAATCCAGACTCAGGAAACTACACACACATCTTCTTTTCCGCAACCCAACCAAGAAAGCTTGGTGTCCTAAGGCATAGGAAAGGTTTGCTGGCTCTCTTGTCACTTGATGAATCAAGTAGGCTCCTCCACTCATATCAGGATTATAACCACTAATTCACACTTACAGTCACAATTGGTTTTTGGAAGACAGCTAAGTTTTAGTGCTCCCACATCCCTACATCCCTACATTTCAGAATTCAGATTACAGGAATGAAATCAAATAAGACAATTAATTTCTTGGAATACTGCTTGTCATGTTAGCTCAAAAAAAATCTGTCTATTGCTATCCTAGGAATCAATGTCTCTAAACCAACATCACTCAGAAAATTCCTTCCTGTGCATATTTAATCACATCTATGAAGTATAGGCTGAATAAACAGAGAGTGAGGTGGAGTGGAAGTTGTCCCCATCTCCAGGCTCAGGGTATGATGATATGCCACACAAACTCTGGTTGGAGGCCAGTGATGAGTGGTGGACCCATGCGATCAATACTGAGGCCAATCCTGTTTAACATCTGCAAGGGCCTGGATAATCAATCAGGCAGAAGCTACCCCTATCAAATTTGGAATCTTCAACAAGGGGCTGATTTGACAGAGGGCCAACACTGCCATTTAGAGAGACCTTGACTGACTCATGAAGCTCAACAGGAAAAAATGTCAAGGCCTGCACGTGTGGAAGAATAACCTCATACACCAGAAGCAGCTGGGAGCTGACCTGCTGGTAAGGGTCCTGGCATACAAGATGCTCCCCATGAACCCTTGTGATCAAGAAGGCCAGTGGTGTCCTAGAGTGCATTCAGAAGACCACTGCCAGCAGGTCGAAGGAGCTGATCCTGCCCCTGTACTATGCCCTGGTGAGGCCACATCTGGAGTGCTGTGTCAAATTCTGGGCTCCACAGTGCAAGAGAGACATGAAGGTCCTGGAGTGGGTCCAGTGGAAGATTACAGAGGTGATTGAGTGACTGGAACACAAGGAAAGACTGAGGGAGCTAGGCTTGTCAGCCTGAGAAGAGTCACCTGAGAGGGAAACCCATCAATGTCTATCAGTGTCTGAAGGGAGGGTGTGAAGAGGATGAAGCCAGGCTCATCTTTGGTGGTGCCAAGCAGTAGGACGAAGGGCAATGGGCAACAAGCATAAACTGATGCACAGAAACTTCCACTGGAATATGTAGAAGAACTTCTTCACTGTGTGGGTGATCTCACGCTGGGACAGATTGCCCAGAGAGGTTGTGGAATCTCCTTCACTGGAGATATTCAAAAGCTGTCTAGACACACTCCTGAGTAACATGATCTAGGGGTCCGTAACTGAGCAGGGAGGTTGGACTAGATTAATTCCAGTGGTGTTTTCCAACCTTACCCATTCCTCCCCTTTATTCAGCACTGGGAAGACCATATCTGGAGTCCTGGGTTCAGCTCTGCTATCCCTTACAAGAGAGACTTGGACACACTAGAGAAAGCCACTAACATGCTTAGGAGGCTGGAGGATCTCATTATTAGAAAATGTCAAGGATGCCGTGATTGTTCACTCTGTAGAAGAGAAGGATCGGGGGATGTTATCAGTATATAAATATCTGACATGACTGTGGAAAGAGGACAGAAACAGGCTCTATTCAGGGGTGCTCATGAGATAAAATGTAGTGGGCAAAAACTGAAGCACAAGAGCTGCCATCTGAACATGAGGAAACACTTTTTACTACAATGAGGACTGAGCATTCATAGAGGTTGTCCAGAGAGGTCATGGAGTCTCCTTCCTCAGATATATTGAAACTCCCACTAGACATGGTTGTGCACTACTGGCTCTAGGTGGTCCTGCCTGAGCAGAGGGATTGGACTGGATGACCTCCACAGATCCCTGTCAACCTCAAGCACTCTCTTAACTGATGTTTAATAAAGATATACTGTACCAAGTAACAGTTATTTTCCATACTGATCTAATATGTGAGTGATATCAGTGAAGAAAATAAAACTAGGAAGATAGTCTTTACTATTTTTCTTGCTTTCAAACATACAGCAACAATTCCAGTTCAATTCATGAGGTGAATTTATAATGTGTTTCTGCTAGAAATAGATCCCAAGTTTTAAAATTACCTGGCAGTATCTTCCCTACCTTACAGAGCTGCATCTTCAAGAGTAAAAGACCCTCTTTGTGTTAGAGAGACCTTTAAAACTCTTGGGGGAAATTGTGCTGATATTACTCGGAAACCAAAACTTTTTGATATATAAACTTTGAAACTGCATAAGGAAACTCCAAAATTTCACCAAGCAGGAAGATTTTAGAATTCCTTCCCTGTCAACTATAAGCCACTGTGCACTTAAAAAAATGGTTTCAGTCCAAGAGTAGTAGATGATTACCAGTGACTCCACAGAGCAGGAAGGAAGCAGTGGGAAGAGTACTTGTGTAGACACACCTCCTACATGATGCACTCTGCAGCATTTGATGGTTTTGCTCTTTAATTTGGCTCAAAGAAGAAAGAATTCACAGAAGAGAGACATGGATTAAAAAAAAAAATAAGCAAAGGAAAACAAACAAACAACCCCCCCAAACCACCCAAAAAACCCCCAAATCAAACAAACAAAAAGCCCCCACTCCAACCAACCAACCAACCAACCAACCGAAACCCCAACCAACTCTATGGTAGTATTAGATGTATACATGTAGAATTAATGATAAATAGCTGCATAAGAGATGATTGTAAACTCTAAGACTGAAAGGACATGTGACCAATACCAGCTACTCAGGAAAGGTAAAAACCAGAGAAAAAAACAGTTTGTAACACTTACTCAGTATGTCACACTTTCTTAACCCCAATAACTTGTACTTCAGAAGCTTACTCAGCCAAAGACCCTAATGGATTTCTCTTCCATTAACTCTGTCTTTCTTTGAGCTTATGTAAATTTCTAGAATCCACAATATCCATCAGAAGTTAATTTAGCAACCACATGTTGCAGAACCGTCTTTCTGTGTCTTATAAACTGTGATTTCACTTGTGAGTCTGGTCCATGTTCCCTAAGTATTTCTAACAAAACAGGTTATTTCACTCAATCCAACTTTCCCTATATACCTTTTTCTTTTTATTGCTAGGTATTACTTTGATATTCCCTATTTTGTTATGTTACTGACCAAAGCATGATTATATACCCAGATATTGGGGGGTTTTTGTCTTAGAAGCTAGCCCTGTAGATTTGATAGACTTATTTTCTACAATATTATTAGAACCTGTTATTGAGATGAATATGTAGACTCTATCTACAGCCAGCCAAATAAGGTTTTAAAAAGTCCAAAATACCCAGAAGTCGGGCAAAATTAGTTTCCAGAATCGCTCAGCAAGTATTTGCAAGACTATCATAAATTTTTAGTTTAAATAATTTGAGGAGTTAAAACATAATCCATATACCAGTATGAGTAATTTCTTAATGTTCATTAATCTATAATGCCAAGTGTGAAAAATCTGAGTTGGGCCCCGTGTCTGCCACTGAGGTTAAAACCAACAATAACAATTCAGTACTTCATAATGATCACTTAAATCACATAGAAGTAAGTGGTTTAGGTAAAGATTCCTTAGACAAAGAAGATACTCAAGACAGCTCTCAGAAACTAAGGAACAGTATTACTCTCTTTTCACTAGTTCATTAATCAGCTTCAGTCAGAAAAAACAGCCATGCTAGAACTGCCATTAATGAGTCAAGAAAACAATACACTGACATCTGGTATTTGAGTGGGAGATATGTGCTCCTGAATACATGTTACAAATCTGACAATATCTGACTTCTCTTATACTTATGCTCTGTAGAGGTCCCCTGCTGGTTTATAACTCATTATTTCAAAGTTTTAGTGGTTTAAGCTTACTTAGGCACATTGCCAAGGCTTGTAAGCTTTGGCCATCACTATCTTAAAATCCAAGCAGAGCAAGTTCTTTGTGGATGCATGGTCACATCACATCACTGCCACACAGCACCAAAAGATTTATAACAATTGACAATTCTCTATTAAAAAGGCTTCAATTGGAACACAAAAATAAAATATTCCTGGTCAAGGACGAGGTATGCTGACAAAATTGTTTAAGAAATGCTTGCATGATTGGAGGATTCAAATAAAGCTACTTCAGCCATTACTAATGACTGAAATACTTCAGGAATATGTTAGGTACAGATTAAAATATGTCTTCAATTTATGTTACTACATGAACCACATAAAACTTTTGTGAATAATCTGAAAATCAAGACATTCCTCTCAGTCTCCTTAGATGTGTTTAAAATATCATGAGAATTTAATAAGAGAAGCAAGATAACACAATGAGCTCAATGTCTCTTCTGTCTCCCCCATTGACTTGCCTCCAAACAAAATCAAATAACATCTGCCAAATGCCAGCCTGTTCAGCTTGCTAATGAGTTTAAAAATTCAGAGTATGACCGTTGCTCAGCAACTGATAAAGAATACCAGTCACATGGTGCTATAGTTAATATACAAGAGACCTTTACCCCTCATTTTCTAAAATGCTATGAAAAACGGATTATAGGAAACACTATTTTTTTTCAAGGCAATTTACTGGCTGCCTTTTTAGCACTGTGCTGTAATTTGTTCTAATATTCATGAACACCAATATTCAGGTGACTGAAAGGGTGCTCAAGTTTTTCAATCACATATCTTTTAGTTCATGCATTTGCATGGTGGTGTTCTATTCAGTTCAGTTGTTTGCTGACCATTTCAGTAGATAACCTGATGCAAAAGCTGAAAATGCTTTAAGCTTCAAGAACATGCTGGTGAATTTGGCTGAAAGGCTGTTAAGCTAAAACTAAATTGAAAACTATAATCAGAAGTGGAAGAGGGGAATCAGAGGACTTAGAAACCATGATTTTTGCAGTAGAGATGAAATCAATCTCAGAGAAGAAAAGACAGGAGGATAACAGTCACTGTGTCAAGTCTGTTTCCTCATCTCCTTTGGTCTGCTGGAAAAATCTGAAATTGACCATTAATCAATCCATCAATCAATCACACAGTAATCATCAGTGACAGAAGGTTATAATGTACAAAAATTAAACAAAAAGAGACACAATAGTATGTTATTCTACCTGACACATGAAAGAAAGACTGCAGTTATGGAATCCTCTGTGCCAGATGAGACAAACATGCTAAGGCTGCATAATTAACTGTATTGCTATTTCTCAAAGGAGTTTATGCAGGAGGTGATTGGTGAGAGCCAGCACGGCTTCAGTAAAGGCAGATTGTGCCTGAAAAAGATTGGTGGCCTTCTGTGATGGGTTTACAGTGTTAGTAGATGTGGGAAGAGCAGCTGAAGTCATCTACCCGGATTTGTGCAAAGCATTTGACACCTTTCCACTCAACACTCTCGTCTCTCAAGTGGAGAGACATAGATTTCATGGATGGACAGCTTGGTAGGAACTGGCTGGAATGGTTGCACTCAAAGAGTTGTGGTCTATGACTCATTGCCCAAATGTAAAGGAGTGATGAGGGATGTTCCTCAGGGGTCTGTAGTGGGTCTGGAGTTGTTTAACTTTTTTTTCAGTGACAGGGACAGTGGGATTGAGTGCATCCTCAGCAAGTTTGCAGATGACACCAAAATGTGAGGTGCAATTGGCATGCTGGAGGGAGAGGATGCCAAACAGATAGTTCTTGAAAATGAAGCTGCAGATGCCCCATTCCTCTAAATGTTCAAGGCCAGGCTGGATGGGGCTTTGAGCAATCTGGTGTAGTGGAAGTTTTCCCTGCCCATGGCTGGGAGGGCTTGGAAATCAGTTATACTTAAGATCCTCTTCAACCCAAACCATTTTATGGTTCTGTGGTTCTGAGTTTGAATATGTTGCTTTGCTAACATGCTAAATGTTTATATGAATGTAATTAGTAGGTAGTAATGGTAAAATGCATTAAGGAAAGTACTTAATGTACTTAGATACTGTATTAATGCAGAACAAGTTAGGAATTCCAGGGTTGTATTCAATTTAATGCTTAGAAAGGAGAAAGCTCATCAAAAAGTGGCAACCTGGAAAATTACATCTTTCTTGACAGCATGGACTTTTCATAAAGAAACTGCATTGGAAACATACTGCAAATGCACACCATTTCTTTAGAACAGACTGAAAAGGCACAAAAGGACTGAAAAGCCCAGCTAACTAGCAGGGTAAAGAAGGCTATTAGATACAGGAACGCATTTCAAAAAAGCTGAAGTTGAGTTTAAATGAAGAAAATAACTCTGGCAGATAAGGCTGACTGAAAAAAAAAGTTAGAGAAAAAGGTAGTAAAAGAGTTTCAGAGGTGATAATAAGTCTCAGAGGTAATAATAAGTCTTTTTTTTTCAAACAAATCAAGATCAGGAAGCCTGGCAGAGAGCCTGCAGGTCCTCTTAATGAGCAGGGTATAAAAGGAACACTTAGAAAGGACATGCAGTTGCATAGGAGCTAAATGACTTCTTGGCATCAATGTTCACTTTGAAAAAGCTGTGGAGATTCCTTCCTCAATACAATTTTTTGCACAGAGGTTCATCAGAGAATCCATCTAAAACTAAAGTGACTGTAGAAGAGATTACAAAATGAGTTGACAAGATTAGCAGCAGAACATCAGCAGGATTAAATGCTATACCCAGGATTTAATGGTTACCCCTTGAGTTCTATGAAATCTTAAGAATGAAACAGCTGAATAGCCATGTATGGCAAATGTCAGGCCGTTTCCCTTAAAAGAAAAGGGTTCTGGAGAAGATCTGGGGAAATAGCAAGCCTGTAAGCCTGACACTGGCACTGGACTAAGCAGCAGGAATTATGCTAAAGAATAGATTTAGTGGACATTTGCATAAGTATCAGAAGAGTCAAGATATCTTTTTCAATGGAAAATTGCACTTTAGAAAACTACTGGTTTGGTGGGGTTTTTTGAAGAGGTCCACAGAATATCAGTAATGAAGAATTACTTCTGTTCCAGCAATAGTTACCCTACAACTGGAAGTATTGCAATGTTTCAAGAAAAACAGAAATTTGAGACTGAATTTATTTATAATATGAAAGATGGTTTCCCAAGTTGCTAGGAAGATTCCCTACTCCATCTTCCCTTCCTAAGAAAATGAAGTATGGTACTGTGACTTTGCTCTATACAATAATACTCTTTTGAGCAGTTTTGTCAGTTTTTACAGTTTTTTAAGAACTCTGAAGCTGAAATCCTGTAACTGTGGCACCAGGTTTTGCAGATAAAATTAAGGCCTTTGCAGGCTGCAAAGGTGACATATTGTACAAAGATTTTATTAAAATGATATATAATTTGACAGCTGCTTACCATTAAATAAATCTAAAACTTGTGTAATGCAAATAAAATCTGAAATCAAGGGAAGAATTGTATTTTACCTGCCTAATTCACACATCATTTATCCATATTTTACAGGTAACAGGCTTTAATTCTATGTATATAAAGCTAAATATATTAACAAAAATAAAAAAATAAAAGATCTCATGCTAACAAATTGAATGTTCACAATGACCCAAAGAAATCTTCGGACTACTGAAAAGGATTTCATAGCCCTGTAAAATCAGTTGCCATCATAAATGAGGTCTGATGGGTCATTTTCAAACTTCTAGCAGAAATCCCTTTTTTCCAGAGAATGAAATAGTTTCTTATCCACTGCACATCTTAATTCCTTCATTCTGCATTGCACTCTTACTGTGCTTTGTCCTCTGATTGAGATTTTGTGCAGAGACAGGATCTACCACCAATTTTATAGCTCGATAGCACCTGTCATCTTCCCTAAGGCCCTCTGGTGCATTAAGGTGAAAGCTGCTATGATGTCCCCAAAACACAAACACTAGTGACAAAAGCAGAAAAGAAAAAATTTCAACAATTTTATTAGAAACACCCACTTAATAATGAAATAGAAACAAAATATAGCTTTCCTACTAGTGGAATTTCTGTAGTAAAGAAACAGTCATTTGGAGACGCGTTACGTAATTTAAACCTTCAAATCTAAGGTTTCTGTAGGCCATTTTTAATGAAATAGATCCCTATAGAGATCAACCTTGCCTATTTCAGACCCCTACTTTAGGATGAAAAGAACTACTTTTCATGAGTTCATGATGTCTAGATTAGGCTTAGTTGTCTTAAATTCTTTGTTGTCTGAGTTAGATTATATGAACAGCAACCTGAGCAAAAAGTGAGTTTGTGGTTACTTGTGTTAAGCTTACCACTTTTGGGTGAAAGTTTCATCAAATTTTAGACCAAACAATAAAATCCTAGCTCTGGATAATTCAACCTAATGTTCCATCTGGGAGCAATATTTTTCATTCACTAACCTAAATTAAGTTAGGGAAGGCTGCTGGCCACTATTGAGCTGTTTCTCTGTATTGCCATGTGAGTGGCTGCCTTGAATCTTTACAAAATAACAATATGGATTAGGAAACTAAAAGCAGGTAGTGTGTCAACATGGCAGAAAATTGCTTGGTGCATTTATTCAGTGGAAAAAAAAAAGAAAAGGCCTTTCCAAAGGTCTTCTACTATTACATTTCAGAAGTTTATTTGTGGAAGATTTCCTCCACATTTCTTTTCAAAGACTTGCAAAATACAGAAAAATAAATGTCAATGTTCTCCCCTGGAAGAAGTATTACAGAGTAGATTGGTCTCAGAAAGATTATCAAAACCTTAGAAAATTCTGGGAAAGATTATATAAGACCAACCTCCAAAAACGTATAACAGATTTACAACCAGAAAGAGCTCTGTGACATAAATGTATTAAAAATGGTCATATTTCTCCAGCATTTTAACATAACTTCATGAGCTGGCAATTTTTTCAGCTGTAATCTTATATAACTACTTTTAAGAACATTGTTTATATGCAGTGCTACATCTGTTACACATTACCTATTTTTAGATGCTTTATCTATTTATTTCAGAGAATTTTACAGTAATTCAAACACTTTCAAGTATTTGTCCAAAAATTATGTAAGCATCTTTGAAAACAGTATACAGAAATTGCAGATAACTTAAAATGACTTCCCAATGGCTGAGGCTTGTAGAGAATACAATGCACTTTCTCTTCTAGGGATGACTGTCTTTCTCCACTCCTTTTCATGAACACAAACGAGCAATACTTTAAGTGCAACCTCAGGGACAGGGCCTACTCTGTCGCGATTACCGAGGAAGCCAAATGCAATTCTGACTCAGTTCTGTAGCTTTCTGCCGGGTTGGCACAGGAAAAACCATGAAGGGAGCAAAATAACAATACTGCTGTTCCAGATACGTGAATAGAAGCTCAGTTCTTTGGATGCAAGCATCGCTTTGAGTGCTGGAGGATCTGAGCAGCATCCAAAGAGGGAACTACAGTAACCTTGTGTCAACAGCACAAGGGCATTAGCAAACTGCAGCCTGGAGAGGGACCCCTTCTCTCACCAAATCTCCTCTTGTAACTTCTGTCTGTCCCTCTGAATATTTTTAGTTGGCTTCTCAGATTTTGATGGGGGGAGGTGGGGGGGGAAGGAGTTGTTCCAGTATATTTAAGAAGAAAATGAAATCTCTGTATTGTGTAAAGTGAGATTATATCTCGAGTACAATTTGTTTTTAATGGAAATGTATATATTCTTCCTATTCAGTTTTAGTATTAGTTCTTATCTCAGTTTTTATCTTCCTCATTTCTTGCTGTTCAAGAAGGGTTATGTTGGAGCATTTCTTGTTAAGTTTGGAATTTGGGGATAAAAGAGAAATATTTTGGTTATGGTCACTTGAAACAACTCTGTTAGCACCCACAATGGCTATACTAGATCATAGTAGCAGTTAAAGAGCTCTTCCTTCATTCCTGGGAGTGAATGTAAAAGGTTTATATGTTCCACATCTCACTGGATTTCAAAGATTTGAGAATGCTGTTTTCAAATTATTTTAGAAAAGAGTGTATTGGGGCTCTTGGAAAAGAGTCATTAAAATATTGTCCAAATAGACTGGACAGGAGAAACAAGTAAAAAATTAGTCTTGGAAAGAAAGGGCACAGTCAGTACATGCTGACTTGGATAATCTGCAGGTTGAGAAGACAATCTCTGCAGGTTGAGAACACAGACACCCCATCACTTGTCCTGTGCTCAAAATACCACATTGCAAATATTTTTTTTCAGCCAGTACCAGAAGCTATTAAGCTCTAAGGCTCCTCTCTTGCCAAATACCAGTCCAAAGCATTATTATGACTACAGATTATAATTTCCTCTTCAATATTAGTTTTCAGTTGTCCAACTCTTTTCCTATTACCTAAAACATGCCAGCTTTCCAGACACAATTTACATAGTATCTACACCATGGAAAATGTAAAATCATGTGGCAACACAAACTGTTAAAATAGTTCTTACTCTAAAGTTATTAAGGTTCCCATGATGAACACCATAAAGACTAAACAATGCTTTATTGGGGATTTTAACAATTACCTTTTCCAACTAATGTGTATGCCAGCATGGCACATTTAAATTGTACTCTGTGAGACCTCACTGGGGTCTTCAACATCCTCACGAGGAGAAGTGGAGGCGCAGGTACCGATCTCTTCACTTTCATGATGAGTCGGGGGATTTAGGTTGAATATCAGGAAAAGATTCTTCATCATCTAGAGGATGTTTGGGCACTGGAACAGGCTCCCCAGGGCAGTGGCCACAGCACCAAGCCTGACAGAGTTCAACAAGAATTTGAACAACACTCTCAGGCACATGGTGAAACTCTTGGAGTCCTTGCAGGGCCAGGAGCTGGACTACACGATCCTCATGGATCCCTTCCAACTCAGCATGTTCTATGATTCTAGGATGCGCAGTTATCTTTTTTCCCTCCATTATCTTGAACTTAAAAACCAGGTGAAGGCTGGTTTGAGAAGGCATTAAAAGAAGTTTACTCAGAAGTTCTGAAATAATTTCCTTCCCATTCTACATGAGGAAAAGTTTTTACCTTACACTTCGTGCCGTTCCCTCACCCTTTTGGCCATAAATCCTTTCCAATTAACCCATCAGCTATGTGCCACTGTTACTCCTTGACTTGCACTGAATTACACTCTGGGTGTGCATTCTTAAGTTTCATATAATTGAAATTAGCACTTTTTTTCTCTTTATGTTGAACCTCCAACATCACTGCCGCTCCTTTTTCTTTATTACCACATATCCTGTTACCTATTTTACCTGTCATGCATCAGAAAACTATTTCCTGTTCTTTCCGTATCAGACACATATCTTTTCTCAAGCCATTTTTCACCTTCCTCAGCTTCATTTGAATAAAACTGTATTTACAGAGAGAGTATGTGGTTCCCTCAGCACCACTCAAGGCTATGTCACTTCATATTAACACCCTGACATTTTCCTTACCAAAATGAGCAGTGAATGATAGGCATTATTGATTGATTTGTATAAATGCTAATAAGAAGCTTCAAGGTACTCAAGTCAGCATGTTGTCTAAATAATATTAAGGTGACAGTATAAGTATTTTAATCCTTTTAAGTATCAAAGATTATCATGTAATTTACACCCCTATAACTGTGTCCTTGGATTTTGAGCGATAATCTCATATTGGGAGTACTTGGTACTGCATTGACATTACCATTTCATTTTATGTTAAGCTGTCTAGAATTTTTGCATCAATACTTTATTAAAATACATCCAAGTTTAAAATGTGTTAACCACACCTCATTCATGTCTGTACCAGTTCCTGTACACAGCCACCCTATTCAAAATATTTATAGCTAATCTATAACTAGCAGAATACATCTCCATCCAGATATCATTTATTAAAAATAGAAGAAATCCATATTTCTGCTGAAATCTATGCAGTTGTTTGATGCTATGTGGATGAAAACCAGTAGTTTAGCATGCTGATTCTCTTGGGGACAGGACTGGGTGAGTTCTGCTGTTCATATTTGATTTGCTCCTCACAAATAATGTTGTCATTCCCAACCCATGTCAAAGAAAATGTTGTGCCATTCACATTCCTGCTATCCTGACACAAGGTAAGGCCAAACTCATGATGAAACACCCAATGGTTAATAAAGAAATACATAGGATCTAAATAGAGCTTAAGTCCTTAAAAACTGACTGTAAACCAAATTTGTAATCATGCTAGCAGTTATGAATCTCTGAAATGCTATTCATTTCAGAGCTTCAAAATACATCATCGTACTTTCAAATACTTTAGAGATTAGATAGAAATGCCTAGAAAACAGTCCACAATCATCTCTGGGTTATCAACTCTATGTTATCAATATTTATGTGTCACATCTACTATTAATAATTTTATTCATTCAAAGTACAGTAGGGATGGTCCAGCTACTACATTTTTCTAACACATTTGAAAATTAAATTTAGATATCTGAGCAAGCCATTACTCTACATTTAGATTCAAATTTTTATTTTTGTCTTCATTTTTAATCAGTCCAAGCTTTTCTGACATTGATCCTTGAATGCCTTTGCAAAGGCTGTCACAGACAGAATTACAGTAGGGATGGGAAGTAAATCTTTTAGTTATCTAAAAGAATTAAATTTGAATAGGCCATTGTTAGTGTCCTAATTACTACATTAAATATTCAGGCATTTCCACAGTGCATAGGAACATTAATAATGTGAGTATATATATATATATATATATGCATTAGCTTAGGTGGATATGTGCACTTGAGCACACAAAATTAAGATAAATGTGCACAAGACAAAACCTGTGCAAAGATTCTGTTGTTTATAATTATATTTAAATTAATTTCTGATTAAATAGCTTTATCACTTCTGATATTAACATTCATTAGAACTAATTGTTTTTGTTAAAATGAGTGAAATTTCTTTTCTGTGATTAACAATTGTATTTTCAGCTCATGTAATTTTAAATTAGTTGGAACAAATGAGTCAAAACTCCTGGAGAAATGATCATTCTTTTTGAAATAACAGTAACCAATTATTTAGTCATGTTTTAAACATATCTGTGAATCATCAGGACCAAGAAGTTGATATTTTAAAATTTGCCCACAAGCAAGTAACACAATTCCAAGGGATCAGAGTAATATGTCAGATCTATTTAAAAGTTCCTATCTTCAGGCTCTTTTTCAGAAAAATAGATGTGCAATTTTATATGAATACAGGTTTTAGCTTTAGTGCTTTTAAATTTCTCCTTAATAATTAATTGAAAACCTGAATAATATTTTACTTAGAAATAAAGCCAGATTTATGGCAGGTAACTACTTCCTTCATTTTAATTTTTTTGTCTGCTAAAATATAAAATACAACTCTTATTTTCTCTCTTTTTTTCCTTTTTTTTTTTTTTTTTTTTCTTTCAAATATATCTATCTCATAGATATGGCCACCTAAGGAAAGATTAGGCAGCCTGAAGTAAGGCTTTAGCATCCTGTAATAGGCTCCATGAGAGAAATGCCACTAGATGGCAATGTGTCAGAAAATTATCTCCACCAACGCAGAGACAGACAGAGAATGTACATTATTTAAAGATTCATTGAGTCATTCTAAATGGATCTGTCAATCAGTAAGGAAAAAAAATTCTCATGCATTTCTTGTAGCGTCTATAACTTTCCCCTGATGACTCGAGGAAACCGGGCACCTCCAGAAACCCAGATCGAGATGAGTGTAAGAGAGATGAGGGGTCAAACTGCTCCTGCCAGGCAGGACAAACCCCGGCTGCTCTGGAAGAGGAGCAACATGCATCCTCAGGGATTTTGCAGCTGCTGAGTGCTGCACAATTATGAAAATCATTCTCAGCTGTGAAGAACTGATACCCACCCTCTGCTGCAGGGGATAATTTTAACTAAATCAGACTGTAAGTGTCCATATTCTCAGCCCTTTAATTTGCAGCAATGAGGAGTATGTTCTGCAAATCTGACATGTAGATACTATAGATGAATCTTAAAAGTATTTTGTAGACTATAAAGTAATTATGAAATGTTTTGCTTATACAGACGATAATTTTAGAAAGACATTAAAATAAAGCATGGGGTTTTTTCCACTGCCTTTGTATAAAAATACGTAAAATATGATTAAACACTCCCAAATGCTTAGATAACTGGGAATGGTTTAGGTTTGCTCCTAGACTCCTTCTATTCAATTTAGAAAGTGTTTTGCATATGCTTATACACCAGGGATTAGAATTATTAAAAAGAGCAAAACGTTAACCAGAAAGCATATGACAGTGAACATTTCCCACTTAAGCTTCTTGTTTCACCATTAATTTTTCCCACAATTTAAAACAAAACAAAAAAAAAGAAGATGTCTCGAGATCTGATTGTCTACAGACAGCACCGACAGGAGAGTACCAAAATCTCAAAATTGTGCTGCAAGGTTGTCCCAACCAACATTGTTTCCCTTACTGTATTTTGTTCCAACACTTGTGTTCCACACAGCTCCTTCCAGAAGTCACAAAAAAGAATATCTTCTCCACATTTAAAATTACTGTTAGCCAACATACATAGCGAAAACACCTCTTTAGAATTCAGATAAAATATTCTGAAGCATTTGTGATTGTCTCAATCACATTTCAGGTAAAGAGGATAGATTTAAATCATATAATATATACACGTATTATATACAGAATATATATATATAAAGAGTATATATTAAAGACTATATATATAAATATATATAAAGAATACTCTGTATAGTAAATAGGGTTAGTTCTTATGCATTTTGTGTGACTTCAATAATCCTCCCTACTTATTAAGAATCCCTCACTAGTTAA
>VWYP01012709.1:29397-84830 GCA_013400435.1 Pycnonotus jocosus | reverse complement strand
GCAAATCTGACATGTAGATACTATAGATGAATCTTAAAAGTATTTTGTAGACTATAAAGTAATTATGAAATGTTTTGCTTATACAGACGATAATTTTAGAAAGACATTAAAATAAAGCATGGGGTTTTTTCCACTGCCTTTGTATAAAAATACGTAAAATATGATTAAACACTCCCAAATGCTTAGATAACTGGGAATGGTTTAGGTTTGCTCCTAGACTCCTTCTATTCAATTTAGAAAGTGTTTTGCATATGCTTATACACCAGGGATTAGAATTATTAAAAAGAGCAAAACGTTAACCAGAAAGCATATGACAGTGAACCTTTCCCACTTAAGCTTCTTGTTTCACCATTAATTTTTCCCACAATTTAAAACAAAACAAAAAAAAAGAAGATGTCTCGAGATCTGATTGTCTACAGACAGCACCGACAGGAGAGTACCAAAATCTCAAAATTGTGCTGCAAGGTTGTCCCAACCAACATTGTTTCCCTTACTGTATTTTGTTCCAACACTTGTGTTCCACACAGCTCCTTCCAGAAGTCACAAAAAAGAATATCTTCTCCACATTTAAAATTACTGTTAGCCAACATACATAGCGAAAACACCTCTTTAGAATTCAGATAAAATATTCTGAAGCATTTGTGATTGTCTCAATCACATTTCAGGTAAAGAGGATAGATTTAAATCATATAATATATACACGTATTATATACAGAATATATATATATAAAGAGTATATATTAAAGACTATATATATAAATATATATAAAGAATACTCTGTATAGTAAATAGGGTTAGTTCTTATGCATTTTGTGTGACTTCAATAATCCTCCCTACTTATTAAGAATCCCTCACTAGTTATAGTTAATGTCCTTTAAACTCTTCAATAAAACCTCCACATATATTGCATATATGTTCTCCATTATAAAAAATACTTTAAGATTATTTTTAGATGATTTATTAAAGAGGAAAAAATCTACTTCTGTTTATTAGATGCTTCTTCTTAATCAGGGTGGTGAATTTGAAACTCATTGTATGACAACTTTCCTTTCAGAAATACTTTCTTACAGGGAAAGAATTCCCGCTCACCAAAATATACCCCACAATCCAAGCTTTGTCTCTTTATTTGCCTTTGTTCGTTCTTTAGAACTCTGCCTACCCCACAGCTTGTGAAACAGAAAATTCATGAGAACTGTCCTCTGTTATTTGAAAACAGACTTGCTCAAATGGTTATAGATGTCTGCCACACCTAATGTATTTGCAGCAAAGGCTTCCTGCCCTCAAAACTCTGTCCAACCTCAACATCTGAGGTGACCAGCAGCTCCAAAATCATCACAGATTACCACCCAGCTTTTCAAAGCAAACAGAAACATGCACTTCATTTTATGTTTTACACTTTGAACTGCAATAAGTCAAGAGGTGATAGATTAATAGTTGAGGCAGTCCTACAGAAGGGACAGGACAAATTGATAGTGGCAGCCAGTCTGTTGCCCCAAATTCTCTCACACTCCTTAATGAGAATCTCCTTACTAATGTCAACAAAAGAGCATCTTTTTATCAACATGTGGGCCACTACCTTGGTTTTTCCACAGAACAGTGCTTGTTCTGTGGTCTCAGATCTGCATTCAGTCTGAGAGACCTAAAAGCTCAGAATTTACTGTAAAACAAGTATTCGAACAGGAATCTGCTATAATTACAAAGCAGTTCTGCAAAATGGCATGAATGAGAATGTACACCTCTGTTTCATTTTTTTTTTTTTCTGAACTTACTGTTATCAATGTACTAAATATAGTCTGAGTATGCTTAAGAGATTGGAGATTTAGGTGGAGACTGTGTCTCTTCCTACTCAGTTTCTATATTGGACTAAAGGTGGGAGGTGGTGCCCGTTTCTGAGCACATGCAAGTTTAGATGTTTAGGCCAACTGCAGGAACTGAATAGCTAAAAGTGTTACCAGAGTAGGCAGTGTCTGAGGATAGGATCCTGAATTTCTCTTTCAAGCTGAGGTGCCTACCTAGACCCCAATTTTGGTGCAGTATGGGTACTCTGAATTTCAATGCATGCATATATATTTTTTTACATACTTACGTAAAATTCACAGAAATATGCAAGTGCTTTGTCAGATGGTGAAAATAACTCAAACTCAAATATTCTCAAAGAATTCACCATTTTGAAAATGACAGTGTTGTTGCTGGAACTAATGAAAAGGTTTACAAACAGAAATATAAGAGTTTTCAGGCATTTAAAACTAAATATCAATAATCTCACTCTTCATAATGATAAAGTAAAACACATATTTAACTATACAGAACACTCAAAGTAGGCTTCATGCTGAAAACCACTGCCACCAATAAAAAAGACCTGATTTGCATTCTTTTCTTTTTTCACTTCTTTATAATTGCTCATAATATCCCATTTTCAAAGGTAACCAAGGTTATCAGGAGTAATTTTCACACTGCTTTTGTATTCCCTGAAATACATGGTATGTAACAGAAATCTGACTCAACTGAGATTTATTAGAGCAAGACATCATGTCAACTTAGCATAAAACGTTTCATCTGCAAGACAGAAATTATTCTTAACTGATATATATAAAAAAAAATTTCAAGAAGTCAATTAATAACAATAATTTTTAAAAAAGTTTCTCATTATTTTTGTCANTTTCATCTGCAAGACAGAAATTATTCTTAACTGATATCTATAAAAAAACCATTTCAAGAGGTCAATTAATAAGAATAATTTTTCAAAAAGTTTCTCATAATTTTNCAATTTTGGTCAGAATAATCTCTGGGATACTAAAGTCAGATTTCAAATGGCTTGTTAAGGTGATATTACTAGCTTGTATTTCCCTTTCCTTAATGCTTGTGATACTGGCTTCTGTATTTCTATTTTGGTAACATAATAGATTTTGATATTTCAATTTCAGTAATGTTTGTGCTACTGGTATACAAATCCACTGACAACCAAGATGCCCATGAAAAACAATTAACTCCTGTGACTGGAAGATGCTGTTGAAAATGTCACATCTGACAGGGCAGTCACAGTAAGCAACTGTTATAAAA
Source organism: Pycnonotus jocosus (assembly GCA_013400435.1). Taxonomy (NCBI): domain Eukaryota; kingdom Metazoa; phylum Chordata; class Aves; order Passeriformes; family Pycnonotidae; genus Pycnonotus; species Pycnonotus jocosus. Next base: position 81,770 of record VWYP01012709.1, on the reverse strand, counting down.
ATGTGTTGGCATGAATGACATTATGAATTACACATAGGAAGGTAATCTTGGCTAGCTGAGAAATATGTACTTTCAAGTTGGAAAACACTTTTACTCAAAACTGCACAACTCCAGTGTCATTCTGCTGACCAGATAACCAACATCCAATGCACAGAACTGTGCTCTTTCATTGCTGAGCCCAGATTTTTACATTTGCTTGCTTTGGTGTCTCAGTAGTTTTCCTAGACAAGACTATAAAACAGGCAAGAACAGTGAACATCTTCAAATAATTATTTCTTTAAAATATATTAGTAGATTTTGCTACTACCTTCCCTTCAAAAGATGCAGTAGGCAAAGAAGTAGTGAACAATTTTAAAAAAATCCACATTTTCTTGCATTCTTTACTATCACCACCCCTCCATTTGCATGACGTAGACTAGAGTATGTTTATTAAATGTTACTTGCAACTCTCGCATCTCACTTTTAATAAATTGTTATTTTGACATTAATTATAAATGCACGTGCTCATTAATAGTTGCTCAGATTTCATTCTTCTAATCTGATATTTTTTGCTGTGCCACTGAATAATCATTTTACAACTCCTTCAGAATCTATAGCAGTGCTGCTGAGTCAGCCTGTCATTGTTGAAATGGTTTTTAGAGGTGCAACAGGAACAGATTTTCATCTCTAATCCATTCAGTAATGTGCTGGTTTTGGCTGGGAGAGAATTAATTTTCTTCACAGAGGCTGTATTGTGGATTTATGCTGAAAACAGGGCTGATAATACAGGGATGTTTTCATTGTTGCTGAGCAGTGCTTGCACAGAGCCAAGGCCTTTTTCTGCTCCTCACACCACCCCAACAACAAAGAGGATGAGGGTGCACAGTCAGGAGGGGACACAGCTGGGACAGCCAATCCCAGCTGACCCAAGGGATGTTGCAGAGGTGTCATGCTCAGCATATAAAGCCGAGGGGAAGAAGAAAAGCTGCTGTTCGTTGTACCAACTCACCACTGCTGTGCTGGAGCCCTGCTTTCCTGGAGACAGCTGAGCAGCTGCCTGCCTCTGGGAAGCAGTGAATGAATTTCTTATTTTGCCCTACTTGCACGCACAGTTTTTGCTTTACCTTTTAAAGTGCCTTTATCTCAACCCATGAGTTTTGTCACTTTTACTCCTCTGATTTTCTCCCCTATCTCAGGGGAGCAGTGAGCAAGCAGCTGTGTGGTGCTGGCTGAGGTAAAACACAATTACTAGTTCAAATAAGCTCAAATTTTCCTACATTGCACATTTCTATGTATCTATAAGTTTTTTTGAAAGTAATAATTCAGCTATGATGTATGTTTCACAGCTGAAAATAAAGTGATTCAACTTTATACAGTTGTTTCAGGAGTTGTATTTCCTTCAATATCTTACTATATGTAATGAAACCCATGGCTTTTAAAAACAAATTATCAAACATAATCCTTCCTGTTCTCAAAAACTGGGGATTCACATCAGCATTTCAAGTGATAAAAGCAAACAAACAAAAGCATGCTAGCCAGCCTAACCACCAGATTCCAGCTGATTTATTCTGTAAAAATGCATGCGTTGTCAACTCCAGCACCAGAAAAATAGTGGGATACTGGGATATTTAAGGCCCTGTGATGAAAATCAGACAGGAAAAATATCTTCTAACATATTTCCCCTTTTACAATGATAAAATATCCTAAGATAGGAAACAAATTCAGTCTCTCAGTCATTTAAATAGAGGAGCAGCAGTATGATGCATCAAGCAATAATATGCTCTGCAAAATTGCTAATTTAACCAGCTACAGCTATTTGTGTTGTTAGTGCTCTCATACTGTGAACCAGAGCACAAGGCAGTTCTGAAAGCAGCATAGTCACTGATTAGTGAAAATGAATTTCAGCAAGAAAGCAAATATGAAGCATTTTTGCTCTGGAATTCTTGTACCAGTCAGTGTGGAATGGGACATGCTTAAAACCTTGCTCTCCCCATCTAAATAGTTGCAAGTATTACATCTGGAAGCACATTTTGCTAGACCTTGCTGTTTATGCTGTCATCCATTCAGGCTGCTATGGGAAGGATCCTGTGGTGCACGTTTCCCCTTCCAATCCACACCTCGACACTGGGTTTGGTTCATTTAATCTTCTCTGAATGAAGCAAAAACAGCAGCAGAGACTCATGGAAGAAAAGGCATTATTCCAAACTGCACTGGACAGCAGCGTTGTTGGAGGGCAAGATCAGAGTCTCACTAGGGGGATTTATTTGTTTAATTGGGGTAGATATAGCAAAAAATAATTACTGGGCAGTAAAGTAACAGGAAAAAAAGAACAAAACCTGGTGACTAAAGCCTGAAAGATCACAATTAAGTGTTGCCCTTTGAGCTCAGGAGGAATGAAGAGGAAAAAGAGAACTAAGAGAGACAGAATCTCCAAAGAATCACAGAATCATTAAGATTAGTAAAGAACTCCAAGATCATCAGGGAAACTGATTTTAATCTGGTTTGCCCCTAGATTTAGGATCCCAGTAAATTGTTCATTTATTTTCAACAAATCAGTTAACTCTCCATGTGGAATTTCACCAGTCTCTTTCAGAACTTTCTAAGATTAATTTTTGCTTGCTTGTTTGGGCAAAAAGCAAGAAACTCCACCAATAAATTAACAAAAAATGAAAAAAAAAAAGGCAAAAATAAAAAAAGGTTAAAAAATTGGGGAGATTTCTAAAAGCATCCACTTATAACAAAAAAAAAAAAAAGAATGCCATGTTGTTTTAATTTTTAATAGCATGCATGTGCAAAAAAAGATTATTTCACTTCAGAAGATGAAATGATTATTCAGATGTCAGCTTGTTCCCTGAAACTCTTCAGACAACGGCTTTAAAAGGGAATCCTTTTATTTATACAAGGCACTTCTCCACATTTTGGGAAGCTGACACATGTACTTACTTGAACTATGACTGCTGTTTTCAGAACAGAAAAAATGTGACAAGTAGTTTATTCCCTGGAATGGCCCAAAAGAATATTATTCATTTACTATAAATTAATTCAGCCATTAACTGGAGTTTATGACCACTACAGACAAAGCCATCTGTAAGTGCATTCATCATGTTGTGAACACAATGGCACTGAATGTTCAAAAGATGCAGTTATAAGCAATCAATAGCTCCACACTTTATACTGCTGTGATTAATGCCAGAGAATGTTCTCATGAGCTTCCTTTTTAGGTGTTTGATGGATGTGACCAAAAGAACTGGTGAAAGGGAGGGGAAAGGGAAGCCTCAGAGCAGACTCTAATATCTACAGAAATATCCTTACAATTCAGAATTAATAGATGTGCCTGAAAGATATACCTTGTTAAATCATGAGCAGAAGAGTAAAGGCACTGTACTATTAAAAGGCAGTAAATGCTGCAATGCACTGCTTCCATTTTGTAATTTCTCAATTGCCACATTCCAAGTAACTGAATCAAACCTCCACTGCAGCCAGTTTAGTTCTACATGTCAATTTTCAGTAGAATCAGTTAATAATTTTAAAAGACTGATGGTGGAGTGTAGGGTAGCATCAGTTACAGTGTGCTGCAATACTTAGAGGTAAAAAGGATTAACTGTGTCCTAATGGTATAGTTATGTTTTGAAGGCACATATTAGTATGGCAGTCATTTATGTAACAAAATTTTTCTTTTCCCGTAAGGCCTCAGTGAAAATAATTTCAACAAAAGTTTATAACAATGTTGAATTAAAATTGGGATTTTCCTTTCCTATAAAAACACATACTATATATATAAATATATATATTCAGACACAGTGTACAGCATATGAGGAAAGGGCATCTTTCTATCATTTGTGGTGGATTGATATCCAAGTATTTCATCTCATTAAGAAATGTACAGAGCAAAGAAAACCTGTTTTGTATACATGTAGAGAATGCTATCCTTTCTTTCAAGACACATCAACTTTCTTCTTTATATTTTCACTTACACTTGTTCTTTAGCCGTTCCTCAAAGATCACCAAGCTAACACAAAATCTGAGGATTGAGCCTCTAACATCTTGGGGGAATTCCCAACATGCCTGGCCAACCTTGGGCCTAATTAAATTTTTTAAAAAACTCATAAGAAGGGACAGAATTAGTTCACCAGGGAATGGTCCTGTCCGTATCCTCTCAGTGCAAAAGCAAAATCCTAAGTAGCACAGCAAAATGGAAGCATTTTGCTCAATGTTTAGAGAACCATACTAATGTATTTTCTAAAAGTTTGCATTTGTGTATATGCATTTCCTATACATGTAACAATATTGGAGACTTTATTAAAACAACATTACATGCAAAGGCTCAGCAATACTGACATTCAAACTAAATAGAATTTAAATTTTAATTATTCTATACATATTTAGACATGGCAGTTTAGATTTCCAGATCTGAGATAGTTTATGTCTTTTCTCATGGGAAAAGAATTACAGGTTTACAGGATGCAGAATCACAGAATAAGAAGTTGGAAGGGACCCACAAGAATCATCAAGTGACACTTCTGATCCTGCACAGCATCATCCCCAAGAGTCACACCGTGTACCCAAGAGCATTGCCAAAACATTTCTTGAATTCTTTCAGGCTTAGTGCTGTGACCTGGGGGAGCCCATTCCGGTGCTAAACCGCTCTCTGTGTGAAAAACCTTTTCTAATAGTCAACCTAAACCTCCCCTGACACAACTTCAGCCCATTCCCTCAGGTTCTGTCCCTGGTCACCACAGAGCAGAGATCAGGGTCTACCCCTCCTCTTCCCCTCACAAGAAGCTGTAACTGCAGTGAGGTCTCCCCTCAGCCTCCTCCAGGCTGAACAGACCAAGTGACCTCAGCTGCTCCTCACACAGCTTCCCCTCAAGCCCCTTCCCCATCTTTGTAGGTCTCTTTTGGATGCTCTCTAATAGTTTAATATCTTTCTTGTATTGTGGTACCCAAAACTGGCCCCAGCACTGGAGGTGAGGCTGCCCCAGTGCAGAGCAGAGCAGGACAATCCCCTCCCTTGCCCAGCTGGTGATGCTGGGCCTGATGCCCCCAGGACAGGGTTGGCCCTCCTGGCTGCCAGGGCACTGCTGGCTCATGTTCAACTTGGCATTGGCCAGGACCCCCAGGTCACTTTCTGTAGCACTGCTTTCCAGCATTTCGTTTCCAAGTCTGTCCATACGTCCAGGGTTGGCCCTCCCATGTGCAGAAACCAGCACTTTCCCTTGTTGAACTTCATATGGTTGGTGATTGTTCAATCCTCTAATTTTTTGCCATCTCTCTGTAGGGCCTCCCTGCCTTCAAGGGAGTCAACAGCTTTTTCCAGTCTTGTGTCATCTGTAAACTTGCTCAGTATTCCTTCCATTCCTGTGTTCAAAGTCGTTGGACAGACAAGACATCTAAACATCAAGACATCTAAACTCATCTAGGTGTCATCTATAATCCATGTAGTGGCTTTCCAATGGAAACAATATAGTTTCCATTTCTTAGATGTGAGTCTAAGGAGGAACTGACCAGGATGGGGATGTCTATTTTAGTGTGAGTTTTGTAATTATTCTCTCTGTCATGTGTACTTCTGTCTTGGTACAATTCAGAATTGAACTGGACTGATGTAGTTTTCACAAAAAATTATGTGTGACCCTGGTCCATGTTTAGGAAACAGTCCAGCTCATCAAGATAATAAAACTACTCTTAAGAAACACAACTGAAATAACTGTTGCAAGTGCACAGTTTGGTAATCAAGCACTGCTTATAAGCATTGATATGAATTATATTCTACAATCAAAGAGTTTTTGAATTACCCAAAAATAGTTTACCTACTGTTATCAAATGGGGCACTTCCTCTGCCTCTTGCACTGAATCTCTGTCACTTCAGTTTTGCAATAGCTTGATATTGTGTAAAACCCACCTCTTAATTGTATTTTAAAACTGTGCTACCTTATCATTCATTGAAAAATTTTATCCATTATAGAAGAAAATTGCCATTTAAGACATATTTTAAATTTATGTAAATAGTTAGTCATATAAGTGGGTTTTTTCCTTAAAATGACCATCATATCATATGTGAAAACCAATCACAACAAACCTTTAAATTTAGGAATATGAAGAGGCATATTAAAAATCAACTTTTTAATCACAGTGCTGAAATTATTAAAGAAGCAAGCCTCAACTAAGCTAGCAGGAGTTCTATATGTGTAAATTTTACAGGTGAAGATAATCATGGTAACAAGCAGATATCAATTTAAAGAGGCTGTTACACAGATGAGAGAAGATTCAATAACTTTAACCATCTAACAAAGAGGAATCCAATCAAATTCAGTCAATAGTCCCCCTCTAAATAAATGCAGGCTACCATTTGTCATATTGTAAAACACACAGAATCAATTTCCAAATTACCATATAAAGAACTTAGTCTACTACTTTAAACCTGACATGTAACTTTCTAGTAGGTAAAATATTTTTCTGTGCATTATTTTCTTGGAAGCATTGATGAGATTTTTGAAATATACAGAGTCAATGTCTAGGCTTACTGTTACACTTCAGTGGACTGTGAGAACACAGACAGCCTCTACATAAGCAGAACCCAACAGAAATGTAGTTTTCATGATCTTGTCCTGGCTGCCATTCATAGAAAAACAAGATGGTTGAAGTGGAGGTCCCCAGGTCCAGCACGTCAGCTCAAGAACCACCTAGAAACAGTTGCCAGAGCTTTTTTTCCTATCTCTTAGCATGTATCACCACGGTGTCTTTGGGTAACATAGCTGCACAAATTAGCCATATAACACAATCTGCTGGCCCTGCGATAGCAGCAAAGAATCAACACATAGATACACCACTGTAAAATATAAGTAGATCATTTTTTTTCTAAACTAAAAATTCTTTCTTCCTTAGGAATTTGTTTTCCACAAGCGCATTTTCACTTTACTTCATAGATTTTAGAGAATTACAAACAGCCATGGACCTATATAGTTGGAGCTGGCTCCTGAATGCCAGTGAGTCCTCTAATTAAAAAGGAAATAATTTATGACTTGAGGGTTGTTTTTTAAAATGAACTTCAGGATTTCCTATACATAAAAAAAAAAAAAAAAATTCTAGTTGTGATGATTGGTAAAATAAGAGCAAATTTAATAACAAGCCAAAGGGTACATTTTGTGTCTTTTCACCTAATCAAGCTATTTTGCTAAAATAGGTACAAGCTATCAACATTATTATATTTGAAAGATGAAAACATCATCAGAGCTGAGAAAAGCCCAGTGCCTGCCACACACTGAACTTCATATGTACTAGATCATTGCTTTAATTCATGATTTTTTTTCATTTGAATTTCATCTTGTTTTATTAAGTCTTAATATAAATCCATTTATCAATCAAGAGTACTTGAAACTAGACACATATTCCCAGAAAGGTTAATGGGGCTACCAACAGATCTGAACTGAGATAAGAGGCTATGATGAAACCTCATGTGATGAAAATGTGGCTGGGCGTTGGAAATTGCTTCCCAGCTAAACTGCAACATAGAAAATCCGATCCAAAGTGAACTCAGTGGACTATAGTGAAATTTCATGGAGCTGAAGGAATGAGAGAGAAGCATAAAAAGGAAAGGTGTTACTAAAAACTGAATTGACTTACAGTAAATAAAATGGTAAAGAATATATTCCTGTAGAGAAGAGGAAGTCTTTGTTCTGTCATGAAAGCCACAGGAAATTCTTTTGTTCTCCAAAGATCTTCTCTCTTTCCTTAGCCCAACTTTTTTTAGTGTCTTCTCTTGCCTTACAACAATTTCTGATTAAATTTAATGTTAATTTGGCAATTCCAAAGCCAAAGAAATAAACATATGTGTTCTGTTTAACCCCAGCCAGCAATCAAGCCTCATGCAGCCGCTTGCTCACTCCCACCAGTGCAGTCAGGGAAAGAATCAGAAAGGAACGTATGAGTTGGGATAGAGTCAGTTTAACAGGAAAGCAAAAGCTGCACACACAAGCACAGCAAACCAAGGAATTGATTCCCTGCTTCCCAAGGGCAGAGAGGTGTTCACTCATCTCCAGGAGAGCAGGCCCCCATCACATGTAATAATACTTGGGAAGAAAAATGCTGACACACGAGACACCCTCCTTCCACCTTCTTCTCTCCACTTTATATACTGACCATGATGCCACATGGTCTGGAATATCCCTTTGGTCACCTTGAGTCATCTGTCTGAGCTGCATCTCTTCTAAATCTCCCATGTATCCCCAACTTCCTCACAAGTGTGGCAGCACAAAAAGCAGAAAATGCCTCGGTTCTGCATCAGCCCTGCTCAGCAACAATAAAAACATCTCTGTATTATCAACCCTGTGTTCAACAGAAATCCAAGATGTAGCCCCATACCAGCCACTGTGAAGAAAATTAATTCTACTTCAGCCAAAGCCAGCAGTCTGTGAAATACGTTTGCTGTTACCACGCTCTTCACTCTGCATCCATGTTGCAGAGCAACTAGGTCCATCTGATCTTTTAAAGCCTAAGCTCTTCAACTCAAATTAAAAGGAAAGTTATTCCTGATTCATCTTTTGTTGCTCCCTTAAAATATTTTTGAAAAATATTATCTTTGTGAACAAAAGAGTCAAATAGTCTCATGTTTACCAAACACAGATTAAAAAAAAAATGTCTCCCCTTCCCCTCAAGTACTGCTATTTCTTTGTTGTTGCTGCTTGGGTTGGGGGTTTGTGTTTTGGTTTTGTTTCGTAGTAAGATTTGAAATCACTGAAACGGCAATTTCTGTAGTTTGGTCTATGTCATGGCTGCCCTAAGAATGTTACCTGATAAGGACAGAAGCATTACTGTAAGTTCCTCTACAAGAATCCAAAGTAAGGAATTTGAGTGTATAGAGAACCAAAATTGAAATGTTCTTGATATAATCATGAAAACATTTATAAACCACTGGGGAAAAGTGGGTTTGATATTAATATTCTTTTTTGATTATAGAAAATGCTTTAATGGAAAAATAAGATATATTTTCATATCCACTTTGATCACATTTCAGGTGTCTGTTGTTTTCATTTTATTGTGTTACAATCCCTTGTTCACATATTCAATACATTTTGCAATATCTTGCTATTTCAAAAAACAAGATAGATATTAGTAGTTCTGTAAAAGATTAGAGGGGATTTAGGATTTCTTTTTCATATCCATTAAACAATGTCTTCTCTAGCACAGAGAAACATTGCATGATTTTAGTTTCCAAAAACTTTTGGCTTGTGTTTGTAAAAAATGTGTGCCCATACCAGCCACATTTGAACTACTTTGATGCTGAACTTGGACAGAAATCTATCTGGTCTGATTTTCAGGGCCAAATTACTTGGGTGGCTTGCAAGACCATCCCCTAGTATGGCTTCTCTTAAAGAGTACCTATGTTCTGCAAAGAGCTCTTCTGTGACCCTAAATTAGACAGAAAGTACCTGTGAATGCCCCATGGAGAAGTCTAAAGAGACAGATGTGTTCAGAGTGTCAGCTAACGTGGTATTGCTGTTATCCTCATGGATGTGGTCCTACCCACTTAAAACTTCACAGTCTAGATCCCTCTTATGGAGAAAATTTGATCTGCTGGCCCCTTTCAATATCAGAGTTCAAGACTCCCACGTCTGTAGCAAGTGTCAAATCCCACAGCCAGGAGCACTTTCCAAATCTGTCTCTTCTTTTGAAGTGAACAGCTAGAAGCAGGAGAAGAGACAACCAGGACGAATGAGCTGGGGTAAAGGAAGAATATGAGAATGCAGCTGCTCTCAGACTAAAATCAATTGCTGCTTCAGGAATGCTCTGGGACCATTAAACTATTACACCAGTGAGAGCTATCAGACTTGCATTGAGAAGAGTAAAACCCAAGTTGCTTGATGTTTGTTATATTCTCCACAGGAGAGACAGACATGAAACAGAACTGGTACAGTTTTCTAAACAACAGTCATCCACAGGGGCATCTTCTGTACCACAATTATGTGTGTCACTTTTAAACACATACTTGAGGGTTTAAGAAGTTTGCTTCTTCTAGAATTGTTTTTATTCATTTTGCTAAATTGCTTCTAAACACATTTGAAACAGATCTTTCAGTGAAAAAACATAGAAACAACTTGATAACTAAAATTTAGATGTTACACACTCCAAATATAAATATAATTAATTTTTTCTTTGTAATGTGTTTCATGATTAAGGCTAAAATTTTAACTTTATTAGACCTTATTAAAAATATTTTTAACCCCATTTTAAGGTTTGATTTTCCTTGCCAATATATTTACCTTTGTAAGATTTTGTAATTTTATTTGTATAGCTGTTATTACTATTTAGCCTTTATGGATAACTAGAATTTTCATTTGGAAGATCTTAGAATAAATGTGACTACAGTTTCTGTACCAAATCTAGTAATAAAAAACCAAAGAATAAAATTTATTGACTTTTCCTGATTGTAGGGAAAATACTTATTCCCTTTAGAACTAGAGGCTGGTCTGCAATATTGTAACCTTTTTACCAACCTTTGATTTACAATTATTGCTGTCATAGCTAAGAGAGGACATTCCACTCATTTTTTTTAACCTCATAAGCATCACTGCCATTTTTGTTTTTATGGCACTTGTTTAAAGTATTAATATCTAATATAATCATGAACACCTATGCAGTATTCTAAGCCCACTTTAAACAACCTCTCCAAAAGATAGCAGAAAAAGAATTCAATAAAGCACAACCTACCGACTAAATAAAAGAGATAGTTAGTATTTAATTTTAATGAAACACTGAAAATCTTAGATGCTCTCAAACTAAGTATCAGAACAGTCACCTTAAGAGGAAATAACATGTGGCTGTACATTTTAAAGTCCACTCAAAAACAGACAGTGTTTCTTTTCATGGCATTTGGAATATCTTATCCCCTGTAATGCCTACTACTTTGTTTACACCCATGCTCTAAATCTTGCTTACTTGTCTCATTTCATGTAAAGGCAAAGATACCTGAGGTCAGGGGAATATGAACTAAGTGATGCAGCAGAAGATTGGACCAGTATGTGATTCAGAATATGGCATGAAATATACAGAAGGGTCTGTCAAGAGGAAAATATACTACTGTAGAATGTTAATAAGTGGCTAAGAAGGTCTTGTGTTTAAGCTGTTTAAATGAGAACAGATAGGAAGCAACAGGAGCTCAAAATAAGACATTTTAGAATTAAGATCTATATCCTAATTCAGTTAAAATGTACTTTCAGAAAGAATGATTCCATAAAATAGGAAGCAGTTGTTCAAAAGCAAAAGGATCTCTGAGGTTCCTTCATGCCACTTGAAGGTACAGAACAATGCGGTGTGTGAGATGTGAGTCTAGAGGACACTAATATGAGACTGACTGATTGATTGAGATGTTTGACTTCCTGAAAGCAGATAAATAGTGAAATTGCAGTAATGAAGTAACACTCAGGAGCTATTTAGGGTGTTGGGATCACAGAGAAGGAGATATTATGGCAGCACAGACCTGTCTTAACCCTGAAAGAAGCAGCAGGTTTATGGAAACAATTGCGGGACTAAACATTCCATAGTCCTGCAATAACATTTTTTTCAAAGGTAATAGAGGCGGCTGCAACTTGTTATTAGCAAACACAGGAAGTAAGGAACAAGGTCTCAATTTAATGCATGAATTACCCTGTCTAGTGTGAGTAATACATGGAATTCCTGCAGGATAACTATCAGATACACTGTTGTAGTCAGTTAAGGAGAGACCTTTACTACGACAGTGCTGCAGAAACAAAAAAGTCTTAAATAGTCAAAGAATTGATGTATTGCATACACCAATAATGTGATGCTGCACCACCCTAATCATCTCCACTAATGGTTATGTGTTACTTTCTCCAATCTGACTCATAATGTAGAGAAATCAGCTAGACCTGAAGTACATCTTACTCTCATAAAGCACTGCTAGTTTACCTGGTACAGGGTGTGGAAAAGGGGGATTATGTTTAATGTATTTTCTGCATCTAAAATCAAAATTAAATATTTAAAATTTATAACTTCTAAAAGACAGCTTGGATCAAAGTTTATTGCAATAGCAAGTTGCATATTATATTAGCTTTTATGAGAAAGAGACAAATTATGCATATTAATATAAACCCACTAGAGCAAAAATGAATGTGATTTGAGAATACAGTCCTGTGTGAGGTCAGGGTTGTCCCTTACCACATCATAACATATCTTATTTTCCAAAATCAGAACTGTGTGAGAAACTATTTTCTAGCAGGGAAACAATTTTCTAGCAAAAATGTATTTTGAGATTTCAAGTATTTCTACAGGTTACATAAACATGACACCAAACTCATTTGATATTTTGTAACCAAGTAAGAGGAAAATTCAGAAAAGCTCACATCTCAAGATGAGAACACAGAATATTAATTTTTATCTATCCTAAGCCATGTGCATATTCAGACAAAACTCTTCCAAGAAACTTCATTAAGAGTTGCCAAATCTTTCACTATAAACAAGGTATGTTTTAGACAAGCACCTTTTTAACATAGTCCTCTCTGATGTATGGAAATTCTTCATAGTACCTTGACCAAGACTAGTGCTGAAAAATCTTTCTAGAATTTAAATGGAGGATCTAGCTCATTCTGCATTTATTAAATCTACTTAAGTCTCTTGTCAGTACAGGAAAAAGCATGAGATGACAGTTCCCAATCATAGTCAACACTTCTCATTTCAAACGACATAGCACAGAAAGTTAATGCTTGCAAGAATATTTGCACCACCACCATTTAATATGACTGCTTCTCTTTCTCTTTCCTAATCACTCTCAGCCCTGGAGTCAATTAAGCCTTGATAAGCCAAATCTATTTTCTTGCTGCAGTTGCATACTGGAGCTAATTTAACTAGAGACATTTAATCTAATGGTCACAATAAGAATCAGAAATTGTAAATAAAGTAAGAAAAAATATTAAACAATGTGCAGGTAATTTAACTTTGGTGTGGTATACTTGTATTCAAACATAATTACATTTATAACTGTTAGGTTAGTATATGTTCATAAATGTTAATTCACAATGTGCTATTGAAGAAAAAAGTTGCCTCATTTAGTGCTCTTGAATTTACTTTAAATAATCACTGGCTTCCAGAACATAACTCACACAATAGTGTGGTATTTCACCAGACAGGTAAACTGGCAGGAAATAATGTAATAATCCTGTACTACAAATAGAAATTTCACACTGACTTTAACAACTGTGTTTGGGTGGAATACCTAAAAAAGAAAACATTTGATAAAACAAGCATGCATCCCACCCTTGATTTTGTTTAGCACAGCAGTTTGATCACTCTTTTGGAGATACCCACCAAATGCCAGAATTCTCAATATTGGAGTATTCTGTCAAAATCCAAGATATTTGGTTCTTCAAGAAAAATACATACCTTCAGGTCAGATTTCACACTGAGTCATTTTTTCCCTCATTTCTATACACAGACAACTACATAAAGAATCTCCCAGAACAAATGTGTATTACAGTGTAACAGCTCCATGCCTATTACAAGATTCTGTGAGACCCTTGGGGCATAGATTCTACCCTATGTAATAAAAGGTGAGGAAAAATGGCCATGGAAGACTAAGCTTTGCAAATCATTCATTTGGGTTTCCACTAATTTGTAAGTTTCTGTATATTTGAACTAAATTTGAATTGACTCTGTTCTAAAAAAAGTTCCGTAAGTCTACTCTGGCATGGTATAAATCCCTTTGGCTTACTTTTTAGTTAAGAGTTGATTAAAACTTCCTGTTCTCTTATGACTTTTTTCCATCGGATGAACATGGTGGTTCTTGTAGACAAGAAATAAAAATCAAAAAAAACCAACTTGTTCTGAAAATATTTTCAGAAACGACTGGAAAGAGACAATCTTAGAGGTATTTGTATTTCTTGTCTAGTTCGCATGATATTATCTTGAAGATGAATGGAAATCAATGCTACAAATGCTCAAATGCACCATAACTCAGCATCTGGATTTTTCAGTTGATAATCCATCCCTATGTATTATTAAAGCAGTGAGTCTGCTCCTTGCTAAGGCAGAATCATGTAAAAAATTCAGCAACTGAAGACCTAGCCACAGGATTATGTAGCACCCAAGTAAACTACTAAATGCACAGAGATGTTTCAAGCATTTCAGAAGGGTGTATCTTTCCTGTAGCATTAACCACAGCAGCAAGGCACTGCCCCTACTCTAGCTCCCATTCACATGTTGAAAGCTCATGACCTATTTTCAGAGATATTTTCAGCCTAAATTTGTTAATTTAACCCAGGGCATAGCCAAATTCCCAAGTGAGATTTTTTTGCTCAAGCTAGCAACCTGTCCAATTTGCATTGCAAAGGTAGGCTAAAGCTACATAAGGAGCTGCTAAGCCTGCAATGCCTTCTCATGAAAATTAACCTAAAACAAAACAGGCACATTCCTATTTATTAGAGCATTAATTTGTGATTCCTTGCTGCATAGCAGCTCAGGCAAAAAATGGCACTGATATGAACAAAAAGGGGTGAGCCCACATGGCTGTATGGACCTGCCCTGGGAAATGGGGACGAATTAGGACTTTCTAAGAATTAAAAAGCCTAATCTATGAATTAAAACCAAAATATTTCCTTTTGGTGCATGCACTTCCAAGTGCTCACAAATATCTCTAAGTAAATCAATTATTGGCCAGGTACTCACTTGCTTTTTTGCTGAAATAGGACCTAAGATCGTACTGTGACTTAGAATGTGATAATGACTTATGCATGGCAGTGCACTCAACAGAAAAAAATCAGACAAGAAAAAACATTTCATCACTGAATGCTGTTTACTGGCCTTTGTTACTAAACCTAACTTAAATTCTTCTAGGCCTTATATTAACTTTAATTTCTATCTGAATAGTTTGCAAAGTGAAATTCATAACATACAAGTTATATTATAAATTTTAAACTACTGTAGAATTCCTTTCTAGATGAAAAACTATTTTGTGACCTGATTTTCTACCTGACATTCCAATAACCAGCTATTTAGTAAGTGTTGTATGAGCTTTAGTAGTATCTGTGCTCCTTTCCAGATTTTACCCGGTCTTGTTTCTTCAGAGATCGTTTCTAAAGGATTCTCCAAGGCAGCGCAGCTCCCTGTTTGCAGGATGTACACTGCATAGATGAAAAGAGAACTCCCAACAAGGAGGTCATAATCACTGATCCTTCTCTTTAGCTGTCCTCTCTCAGAGTTCCAGCCTGAACTGATGATACACTGATAACTCTAAAATCACTGCTAATGGCAAGTATATTTTTAGCAATTGGAATAAAATTCACAACAGGAAAGTGCAGGTGGTTGTGAAATACTGTTCTAACAATTTCCCTGCCAAATTTCCTAGGCCCTAGGCTAATTTTAACATATGCATGATAGGTTTGAGCCTTCTGGAAAAGAAAATACATAGACGAAAATTGTAGTGATTTGAAAGGATTTTTTTTCCCCACGTTTTTAAAAACAAAGTTGTTAAAAATATGCAACATCAACTATTTAATTTCTTTCAATGAGTGATTTTACTCTAAAACTACAGGAAATATGCTATATGAAAAGAGTGAAGATGAACTCTAACAACAGCATTTTTATGAAGATAGGATGCAAATGGGTTGATACACAGAGATTAGCGATTATAAAACATACTCTAAATAAATTCTAAATCTCTTCTGTTTTCTGATATGAATGAGTAGAAATTCCAGTGGGCTAAAACAAATATTCCTCATTTAACACAACATCAAAATCTGTCTTTTGTTTAAAGGCCAAATTTTGCACCTTAAATGAGTCATCCCTGGCTCATGTAACTACTGAGATAAACTACAGCCAAATAAAGATTGCACCTTTACTATTTTCATTGTAAGCATACTTCATGGTTTGACTGTGTGTGGTGCACAGCATATATTCAAAAAGTATATACTGAAAAAGGACACTGATTATCAAATCTGCATTGCTGCCTCAAAATGTGAGCACAGATATTCCCCCCTGAACCTCCAGTCTGTAATAAAGAGATACGAAGGAATTTATAAAGGCTTGTTAAAAAGAAGCAAGGCACCCACCAAATCTAGCAGAAATATCTACTGGTAGTGACAGAGAAGAACTTAAAAGATATTGTGTTCTAAATGCTACAGTATTTTATGAACATGACAAATTGCTCACGTGTTGAAGAAAAAACAATGTAATATAACTTGTCTCTGTCTTTTCAAGCTTTTGTTCCCAAAGATATGGCATTAAATTATTTTAATATGGTCTTTCTTTTACTACTCAAAATCTGCTGATAAAAAGATAATGGATACCAGAAAGTAAAACACAAATATGTTTAAAAAACCTTACTCCTCACTGGTTTTAAGTAGAAACTTCTATTTATTTCTACACCTGAATAATTAAACCCCTTGTAACTTGTTACTTCTCAAGTTTACTGCATGTGTATATAGGCAAGTGCTATCACTTTCATTGTATTTCGTCTGAAGAAAATAGCAAGAGGGAAGTGATGTTTTCAAATTATTTTATTGTCATTGTAAGCTAACAATAAAGTTTTATTACTAGTTTTCATTCACTGTATCAAAATTATAATAAATGTCTCAATCATGTTCTGTGATTGTAATGGTAATGGTTTTGGGCATGCTTTGGTTATGTGATTCTACAGGCATGAAAATTACTTTTTCATGACCACTTTCTGGCACACTTTTTAAATGCAAAATCTCATACGAGTGTACTCTCTTTAAAGAACTTTTCATTGCATCATCACACTAAGTTTTCATGTTGCTGTGATAGTTCATTTTATAATTTTTTGGCTTCTAGGTCAAAATGCCTCTTGAAATCAAAGTACAAATTTTAGTGCTGTTAAATTTTCTTTCCACTAAATCAAGATAAAGGTGGTTTTTGTCAGGTCTTTATCATAGTTCAATTGTAAAAACGTAAAAATTTTAAGTGTCTTAAAACGGTCATGATGACTTGAATTTCTTCTTATTTTCCTGCATTTATTAAGTTTTCAAGACAAAGTTGCTAGCACTGTGCATAGCTCCATTTTAAGAGGCATGTAATTTGTCACAATGACAAATAAGGGAGAATATGTCTTATGACTGAGATTCAGCTAGTCCAAAAATTTTAAAAGGAAAAAAAATTGTCCTCACTACACTCACACTCAGACCAGGTAAACTGAAACCAGCTGAAATAAAAGCAATATTTCATAACTCATGTCCAAATACTTACATTAAATAATGATTCCTCTAAATAAATTGCAAGCTTTAGTTATCTACAAAGCATTTGAATACACAAGTTCATCCTGCCAGGCTCAGCAGTATAGAAATAGAATTTTCAATACATCTGCAATTTACACTGTATATAAGCTTTCAAATCTTGTGATTTATACCTCCCCTCTACCTCAATAATCAGTCTGTCACTTTTTCAGCTCAGTGGGTAACAAAGCTTAAATTCTATTAAAAAATTCAACCTCTCTTGTAAGTGGGTAAGGGAGATATGAATTCCTCTTAGCTGTTCTGTATAGACAGTCTTCAATTACTCACGGAGTCTCCAAAAGGATGTACTTATATTAAGCAGAAATTCTATAATTGATTAACATCTTAAGATTACTTCTCATTGAGTGGTTGTATTAAAGAAATTCTCACAGTACTGTAGTAATTATTCACAATCAGATAAATCTTAATTTCCATATTTTGAGGGGTCAGAATCTCTTCCACAGCTCCCTTTCTTGCTATTTGCTAGTGGATGCTGGATAGATCCTGTCTTTTACGAGATTGCAGTTGGTTCCCCTCGGCTCTTTATTTTTTACTGAAGCGATTATCTAAGGGAATAAAAGAGCACTACTATAGCTGCACAGTGAACTCCCAACCTGAGAGGTCAGCATTTCATAACAGCAAACTGAAACAACATAAAAATCAAACGGTTTTCAGAGGTTTAAAGACATCCTGCTAAAATAAGACAAATAACAAAGTTTGTTCCCAAGTCACAGTCTTTTTACAATGACTATTTATCTCAAAAATAAATTCCAGTGGACGTTGGTACTAGAACTGTTAATCACAGCATTCAGAAAACATCATGATCTGTCACTTCCACTTATGCATTTCTGTGGATCAGCTGCACTGTGTGTGGCTTCAGTAGCTTCTGCAGCTTGCATCAGACTAACATTGGAATCTTCAGGAATTTCTTCTCTAAAAGTATTTTCCACACTTAGCACAAGGGATACTAATTTCCAGAAAGATTTAACAAATTTTGACTATTTACACAACAGGGTTTAGCTATTTCCTCTATTTAATTTGGCTGATAAAATACTAGA
Organism: Pycnonotus jocosus; assembly: GCA_013400435.1. NCBI lineage: Eukaryota > Metazoa > Chordata > Aves > Passeriformes > Pycnonotidae > Pycnonotus > Pycnonotus jocosus. The sequence continues at coordinate 63,499 of VWYP01012709.1, read as the reverse complement.
ATTTTATTTCCGTTTCATTTCTAGCATATATTAAGATCAGAAAAATCAGAATTGCTAAGAACAGTATCCAAGGACACTTTAAACATAAAATTGAAACATATTTAAATTAGAGGGATGAGCTAATTGATCTTTCTTTAAACTTGCTAAACACAATTTTACCAATATTACTATGATTCATGCAATATAGGCTAAAAAATGCAAGAGTTAGCAACACACAGAGACCCACAGAACTTATATTTTTCTGCTTTTGATTCCGTAATTCCTGAAATAACTTGTAGAAGAAAAGATGCTATATTAACAATACCTACCATATGTGCAGGTTGTATTTGTATGTTTGCTGTATTCTTCTCTTCCAAGTAGGCAACATAAGTGTTAATATTTTATTTTTTAAAAATTAAAATGCCTGTAATTGGAAACCTAAGTTAATAGATAGGAGTTATTCTGCACAATTTTATTTGAAAATACTAATTTTTTTTTTACTTCAAGAGAAATTTAAAAATTCAAGGAACTGAGCAGCCTAGAAAAACAGCTTCATAGAAGCAAGCACACCAAACTAGTGACAGACTTGAACAGACTTTTGAAAATACCAGAAATTGAGGTATAGGACAGATTTTTAAAAGATATTAGAGATTAATTCTTAATGTAGACATTGGTGCAGAATACACATATGCAGTGTTGAATTTTTAAATTATATTTAATTCGGCACTCAAAACCCTAAAAGTTATCATCAAGTTCTCATATTACATTTTCATGGTGCCAAGTTAAAAATTGTCTAAAAATATTCTGTTTGATATCTAAATCACATCTGTATCCCTATATATTCCTATTCCTCAAATGACATAAATAAAAGCAAGAACTCTTTATTAAAACCATTAACAGCGGCAATAAGACCTGCTTTGTGCTGTGTGTTGTATAAATAAGATGAGTTTAGCAGTGACTTTCTCTTATGCACCAATTTTTTAAAGCCATGGCACTAGATCACAGTTTCCTTTTTTATGTAATCTAAAACTAGGATCTTGATATTAAATGGCAGGGGTTTGTCACAGGAAGGATGGTGTGCTAAATCCATGGGCCACAGGAAGTGCAATTTAGATAATTATGTTACAGTTAGCTAGGAAATTATTCCCTCTTTTAATTTCAGCTGTTAACAAACAATTCTTTTGATCATGAGAAACTGAATCTTTATTCAGGTATCTACAACGTAAGTCCATTAATTTGCTAGAAGGCTCATTATCTGTTTTAATAAACAATTTGAATAAACAAGCCTATATATATATATATATATACACACATATATATGTAAAAGTGGTAGGGTTTGCTTTGGAATTTTTTGGCCATTCAGGTTAACTGTTTTCCTTTGCCTTTAATACAAAATGATTAGGTCAAATCAACACTGTATGTAGAATTTCAAGGCTATTAATGCTTTGTAGGATTACTGAATTAGGGGAAAAAAAAAGGCATGTTTTACTAAACTACTGGTTTTCTTTAATGGGTTTAAATGAGAACTAAGTCTTGTACCTATGTGTAAGTCACTTTAAATGGCTCCCTACTGTAAATGAGTAGAGACCACTTCTGGAATGTAGGACAAAGAACTCCACTTTGCTGACCTTGGCATATAAACTGTGAGGTAAAATTCTATCTTTAGATCTCAAAGGTTTTATTGGAGGTGCCTGACATTATTGTGGTATTTATTTGAAGTTTATGACCCTATTTTTATTGTTAATATTCTCTTCTGGCCTATTATTGTATAGTTCTGATAAACTGCAGTTATTTTCAATAATATCCCTTAGATGTGACTAAGTTATCTTTAAAAAAATCCTTATTGTGGAAATCACTTTTCTGATATAACTTGGATGTCACTAATTTGCTTTTCATTACTTGAAGACTATTTGCTTCTTAATTGGAAAATATGACACCACAGACATTTTCCATCTTCTATTAATCTTTGAATTACAGAAATGTTATTTTAATAATTCTTTATAGCACCCACGTAATTGCAACTTTTTCTTAACTCCCAGTGCATAGTCATCTGTTTCATGTTCCAATCTATTTATAACATAGCACAAAACTCCCTTATTTTAATTTGGTGCTTTGTGACCTGTAGGATGCATGAGCCTACAAAAAAGATGGAGAGGGACTACTTACAAGAGCATGTAGGAGGAGTGGGTTTAAACAAAGAGAGCAGCTTCAGATTAGATGCTAGGAGGGTAGTGAGGCTTGTGCAGAGATATCGTGGATGTCTCGCCCATGGAAGTGTGCAAGTCCAAGTTGGATGAGGCTCTAAGCATCCTGGTCTAGTGGAAGCTCCCCCCGTGCACAGCAAGAGGGTTGGAACTAGATTATTTTTGAGGTCCCTTCTAACCCAGGCCATTCTATGAGTCCATTATAGCATAGTTTTAGTAAGCATATAAGACAACATTATTTCTCTCAAGCTTTTAAGATGAAAAAATCGTCTGCCCACATCTGTATTGTGGCTACTCCAACCTGAGCACGCCACTGTTGTTTTGTGAATTTCCTATTCAGCATTTTTCCAAATAACATTAAAATGCCCAACAGCTTCTAAATTCTTCTCCATTTCAGGAAAGCTTTAAATGCTGGAAAAAGTCTTAACACTACCTGGCACCATCGTGTGGCAAGCAGGATATTGTTACCGTGAGGGACGGGCATACAAACCGCACTCAGTTTGCACATGGTTTCAGCCCAAATAATCTGCACACTGAGGCTTTCAAGACTCATATTAAAGGGTTCTGTCTCACCTGGGGTCCAGAATTACAATCAGCAAGTAACTTTCAAAGCAGGTCATTTAAAATCTAGATCACTAAATAAGGGACTCAGTTTATAGAAGGTCTTAAGCACTGCATCTGATCAAAACAAAGAAGTGAATGTTATAATGAACTACATTCATTTGAAAAAAGCAAAACAGTAGCATTAGTTTGGTATCATTGCTTGCCATATATAACACACAGTAAAAATTTGCAAAGAAATTATCTAGAATAATTAAGAAAATATCAAAATAGTTGCAAATATATATTTTATATTTTGTTATTTAAAAAGATGTGACTTTTCATTAATAGCTCTATTTCAAATATATTCCTAATTTTCACTATAAGTTCTTATCAAGTTGATTGCTTATATCAAGAGAGTACAATCAACAGATTAAAACTTTCTCAAATGTTTATGTTTAGAGATAACCAAAGCTTGCCTCCTGAATGACAAAAAGCAACTGCTATTAAGCAGCAAAAATTTAACAGCACTTTTGGGAGCTTAAAATTTCTTTGCCAAAAATTAAGAAGAAATTTTATGACTATATAACCTTTTTAGAGTCTTTTAAATAAAATATTAGGTATAAATTGTTCTGGAGTTTGCATAATATCAGAGTTTGCAGATTGCAGTGAACGTGTTTTATACAGTATTGAAATATAGTACATTCCTGCTTGAAGGAACCGTATTTCTGCTGTACAAGCTTTTCGGGTTTAAGGTATGAATTCTCTAATGTCTAAAAAAGCCTACCCAGCTCTTCCCAAATAGCTGTTTCTCTACTGCAACTCAAAAAGATTCTGCACACTTGTAAGTCTGAAACTGGAACTCCATGTGTGAATTTTTTTGTTTCTGTGGGATCTTTCAGAGACCATTCTGAGCTGATCTCATTACTTTCACAAGAGATTTCATCTTACATCCCCAATAAAGTTAAAGTACTCTCCCCTTTCACTGGAAATCTCCCTCTACAGGCTTATCTATAATATTTCTGTGTCACCGTCAGTGAAGACCATGACTGGCAAGAAGGATCACTGCCAGAAACACCATTTTGGCTTGACCATCAGATGCAATTTTTGTGACTCTTACATACTGAGGATACTGAGGTAAAAATGTATTCTAATCTATAAGAGCATCCTTCTTCCTGCTTAATGTTTCTTTTTTATTCTAGATGGTCAAAACAATATCATCTGTACCATGCAGGTTTTTTGTAGAATATAGATGGGGTTCATTATTTCTACTTATTGCAGGAAAAAAACCTTTCAACTCTTTTGCTTTCCAAAGTCTCGTCTTATTCATTGTCAAAAGATTTGATTCTATTAAGTTCCAAATATGAATTACATTATATTTGAGACAGATAATTTAAATTTGTACCACAAAGATCAGTGTTTTCCTGATGCAAAGAAAACCAAACCATATTACTTTGAAGACATATTTTTCCTTCTTAGATATAAATACACATTCATTTCTTGAGCTAATTTGGAAAAAAATGTATCCAGGTTTCCTCAAGAGCTCACAGGTAACTCAAATAGCTGAAATTTTTGGTGTGTTTTGTTTTTCTGTATATATAATGCCTAAATTAACACAGACAGTGGCTTTTGACTCCAGCACATTTTCTGAACACTGACATGTTTATTAACATCCATTATCACCTGGTAAATATTTACAAATTTAAAACATATTTCTGTAGAATTCAGACAAACTCATTCAAGCCTTTATCTCTCCTAGAATAGACTGCCCTAATATTCTTCTCAGTGACCTGCCAGTCAAACAGACAGATTACTGAGCTTCACAACAGTATGTCACAAAGAAACACAAGCATACTTCCCTCATGATAGTCACTGCACAGCCTTTCCATAAAACAAAGGGAGGAACTTAACAATTTTATGTTGGACTAAAAAGGAAGAGCCTGTACAAGCAAGGAGCACCAGTATGTATAGAAGTTGTCTTTTCAGTTCTAGAAATGTGACTGAATCTCTTCAAAACCAGGCTAAATCCACACAATGAATTTGTAGTATCTCATGAGTGAGTGATGTTTTTCTTCGTATACAAAACTAGTAATGTTTAATTCTTCCCAATACAATTATCTCATTTTCCTACTGAGCAATTTATAACATAAATACCTGCCCTATGAAGACCTATGGAAGACTGTATTAAATATAAAACGGATTTATGAATGTTTTTCACAAGTGCATTTTTATAAAAAGTTGAGCTCAGTCCTCCCAGCCTGACTCCCATTACCTAAATTTAGGCTCTTAATCATATAATCTTCCTGAAGTAAGGCTCCTCACACGCATAATTCTGCAGATTGTCATTGTTCTCTATATGTTTTAAAAAAGTGATCATTATAAATGATATTATAATACCTATCATCTCATATATTAGGACAATTCTCCACTGACTTATTAAGATACTAAACATTTGCCTCAGGAAATTTTTCAAAACAGGTAAATGTAGATTCCTCTAAGTAAAACTACCAGAATTGCTAACAGTTCTTAAATTTCTTTCATTAATATTTGTTATTAATACTAATTCATTATAATTAAAGTGATTATTAATTAGTGTAAATAATACTTTATTAATGATTGCAATAATTATTAAACATAAAGACTCAAACTGAAGATATTATTAAAGAATAGGACTTTTTTGTTTGTTAGAAACCTTAAAAACAATAATTTTATAGAACATTAAAATTTTAAATTATTTTCCCTGATCATTTCAATTTGTACACAAAATGAAATAACCTTCATGCCCTCTGTTTACAACGGCAAAAGTAAAAAAGGTATGGTACATTCAGTGGTGAAACTTTTAGTTGTATTGTGCTATATGGTGCATTTCAATGCATTTCAATATTCAATGGAAGATAAACATCCATTTCCCTTAGTTTTATTATTTGAATAGGAAAATAAGGACTTTTTCCTGTGTTACCGTATTCTTACTATTACATTCCATGCATGAAAACTACCACAGTGGAATTTAATGACATTTTCTAATGAAATAAACTCAGAGAAGTGTGTGTTCTGTGCTCATATTAAATGCCTCAAAATTTGAGTCATTAAGAGTTTGGCTTAAAACATTTTTTCTCCATTTTCAAATCTTTCAAACAAGTGATAATCTCTGACAATAAAGGCACAATTTAATACATTACTTCTAACAGAAGGTACAGCACAATGAAACTATTTTCTCTTACCATAGATACAGACTTGGCCACCTCTTGCACAAGATTTTGAAAAATTTCTTATTTCCAGCTCCTCAGAGTGTGGCCTGTGGTTTCTCAGCTACATCTGGCACAACCAAATCACACAGATGAAGAGTCCAGCTCCAATCTTGGAGCATTACAGTAATACCAAAAATTTTAACTGTAAATATAAAATCAGAGTTAGCAAAAATTTAATCCAATTATTTCCTTTAAATTAATTTTGACCTGTCTTAACAACACTTAAACTGTAATCAACTCAAACCCATGTGACATATCTAGAGATCTGTAGCTGTAAGGGTGTGGGATTGTCCCACACTCCGAGGGTCCAGCCCTAGCAGAGAAATGGCTTAAATATTAGCGAGACAGTTCTTTGGGTGTGTTTAGTAAAAGAAAAAGGTTTAATAAATGTCAAATAATAAAGGTTACGGAAATAAAATGATAAAGCTGAGCACGAGTGCTAGAGAAACTCCTGGCACTCTGCAAAGACTCACCAAAAAGCCTCTGAGCTTCTTTGTGTCTTTCCTTAAGTACCTAATGTTTCAGGTGGGTTCTACTGGCAGGCTGCCAATAGAAACAGATACAGGCTTTGAAGTACACTCCTAAAATCCAATCAGGTCTCCTGGGCTGACACTGAGCCAATTGCTGACAGGACTACAGAGATTTTTCTGGGTCCTTTACCTTATAACAAATACAAGGGGCAAGTCCCAAACCTTTCCCTATATGGAAACACTTGCTCAGTGTGGAAAATACATGCCTACATAAGGATAAGCACAATTTCCCCCACATTTCAAGCTTCTAAAGCAACTAAAACAATCTGTAAATTTGAACATAAAAAATATTTTTTAGCTGGGTAGGAAAAAAAATGGAAATATAAATTTTGAAAAACTCTGATATAATTTCAAGTGCATTGTTGGAAACATTGCTTTAAAGATTTTTTTTTAAAGTTTTGGTTGTGCAGTATTGAAAGCCAGGCTGGACGTGGCCCTAAGCAGCCTCATTCAGTGGGTGACACCCCCACCCATGGCAGGGTGGTTGGAACTAGATGATCTTTAAGGCTCCTTTGAACCCAAATCACTCTGATCCTCTGATTCTGATTTTATGATTCCATGATTCTGAGATCTTCTAAAATTTTATTTCAGAAAAACAAAAGACTTCCTTTTCTGAATTAGGACAAAACATAAACAAATTTAAATTGACAGATTTCTTCTTCAAGTCATATATAAAAGTTGACTTTTTTAATTGTTGGCCTTTTTTTATTATTGGCACAAAAATAAAAAGCCATTCTTAATTCAGTTTTACATCTTTCTACTTGAAGTTTACCAAATTTCTGAAGTTTTCAGCAAGGCGTGGTTTATATGATGACTAAGTGAAAATATTAGTTGACACAAAAATACGTATTTCTAAGGATGTTAGGAGTGGCTGCAATAAAAACATGATTTTTTTTGATGATTTAACTGTACTCTGATTCTTGTGATGTGTAGGATTCAATAAAACCTTGCTAGAGCTGTGCACATTGTTTCCCTCACGCTTTTCAAATACAGCAGAAGTTTAACATCTTTTGCTAAATACAGGAAAAAGGAGTATAAGAGTACAAAACGTGGAAGAACTACATATAAGCATGAGAAATGTGCCTATTTCCTGTAAATTATGGGCTTATTCAAATTGGTAACAGTACCCATCGTTTTGTCACTTTCTTTGATAGCAGCATACACTGCTTTTAATTAAGTGCTGACACAAAACAGGCATCATTTGCATTTTCATCTTCTTTCCTTGTTCTAAACGTGTTTCATGCACTTCCTCTTGCTGTAGAGACATCATCATTTTTGGTAGATTTGTGCCACCGGTGCTGGGAACAGCAGACAGTATAATATACCATATTATATTATGGAATTTGGGGTGGGGAAGAGGAAGGAGGAGGAAGACTTGACCATCAAATGTTCTTTCACATGAGAAATCTTTCTCTTAAAGATTTTTGGCTGAAAAAGGCTGTCTGCAGATTTCATTTGTAGACTCATTATGTAATACAATGAAAGATGTCTCTTGGAAACCATTCTGATGGCTTCAATATTATGAAGTTCAATCCACAGCAAAACCTTACCTCTTATCTTTTGCAACCCTAAAATCTACTCTGAATACCTCCTCAAGCTGTGATATCTCATGTAGGAAGGGGAGCATAGTGGCTACTAGGCTGGTTTGAAAAATAATTGTTTCTACATGCTGTGACTGTTTTAACTTCCATAATTGAAATAGGAAGAATAATCTTAGAAAACTGAAATCAATAACCCTAGGAAGATGTATCTGAAAACTCAGAGGCAGCCTCTCTTGCCACAAAATCTCTTTCCTGCAAAGAAAATAATAGGGACGCTCACATTCTGAAATAAATTAAATACATTTGATAAGATATTACAATAAAAGCAGCTTCAGTGAATGTTTGTGTCTCTATATATCAATAAATAATAAGGTTGAATTTTTTAAGGCTGCAAGCCTTAAAAATCTCTGAAAATACGAGTCAGGTTCAATAAAGAATCTAAGCAGATAAAATGGAGTGCAATGGGTTTAAATAAGACACAGTTTTAAGAGAATAAAGCAGTCCTTACCAAGTTGCATGTTGCACTACAGTGACTTTAAAAACTCCATATGTAAGTTTATAAAGGGAGAGCTCCACTGAAAGAGTGTGAAAGACTTTACTTCTTTTTCAGATCACTGCAACAAAATAGTATCTATGCAATGTCACAGAAAAACCGCAGTCTGTGCAGCCTCTAAAGCTCACACAACACTAGATACTTAAAGATTTGCAAGTATAGGGTCTATCATAAAGAATAAATCATTTCAGTCAAGTAGAATCCATGGTATTGACATGTTTCTTACAATGATAAAAAAATCCATAAGCAAACGTCACCTCCACATCTGTCTCTGTCCTGCCATTACAAAATTCTTTCTCTTCCACATATCATATAGCAATTTATACTAGTCATACCTTCAGTAATTTTGACCTCACATCAGAGAAACAAATTAAGATTTCTCATTTTATCCTTCTTTGGTCATTTCTAAGCCTTTGTTTACAGATTTTTGCTTTCCTATGCAGCACTGAGAGATCATCGCTTCCAGTCTTTTTCAGATTGTTTTGAATCTCTCTACTTGTTTCTTTTTCTACAAAGGTCTAATTACCCAAATGGTCGATATTTAGAAAAAAATAATAATTAGTCTTCCACTCTTGTGGAGTAAGTCAGGTACCTGGGAATGGGATGAGAAGTTTAGTATGCAGAAGTACTGCTAGCATGCCAAGTGTACAGTGGGTTAATAGCAAACACTGAGGGTATGAGTAAACTTCCAAGATATCTTATCAGGAAATGCAGGGAGGTACCTCTACTCACTAAGTATTGAGTATAGGAGGTACCTATACTCACTAAGCCTGAATTCATACACTGAAATTAAAAGGCCATGCCTTTTATATATATTTTTGTGAAATGCAGTCCATTGTGCCGGAAATATTTTGATAAAGGTGTTTCATCCACAAGAAAAGAGCTATTATGCATTAGAAAAACAATAGCAGAGGTGCTTTAGAAACTTCCCTGAATATTGTCAACCAACCTGGACACAAGTACCGCTACAGAAGTCCTACAAAATATTTAAGAAAATGATACTACCCATTTTTGACATTAAATACTTTTAATATTGAGTTAATAACACTTCATTTCTTTTTCCATTTTTCATTTTCCATTTTCCATTTTCTCGAATGTTGATCTGTCAGCCTGCCTAAATGAGTTGTTACATTTAGTTGTTACAATTCACTGCTATCCACAATACTTCAATTTCTACATATTTATATTGCCAGATACACACAGAATCACACACAGAATCACTAGGTTGGAAGAGACCTTCAAGATCATCCAGTCCAACCCATGCCCAAACACATCAACTAGATCATGGCACCGAGTGCCACATCCAGTCTTTTTTTAAACACATCCAGGGATGGTGACTCCACCACCTCCTTGGGCAAATCATGTTAGTACTTAATTGCTCTTTTGGTAAAAAACTTTTTCCTAACATCCAACCTAAATTTCCCTTGATACAGCTTAAGACTGTGTCTTGAGACTTTGTTACCTATAAGTTGCTTCAACAGAATAATCAAGTGCTGCCTTTTTGTATCATATTCAATTTTCACCTCTTCCCATTTTGTGCTGTTTCTGCTTGGTGGTAAGCACGTGGAACACAGGAAATGTGACACTCTAGACAGAAACATTTCATGTTGATTCTCTTTGAGGATTTTCTCAAGTGAATTTCCTGACAAACTGTCCTCCTCTCACTACAGAAAGGACCAGTGTGTGGTACTTCTCTGAACACCTCATGAGTCCTGTGCTCAGAATTAAGTCTTTCTTGAAGATGCTTTGAGAGGGCAGTGGTGTCAGGGGTGGTTTGATTAAGGTGCTCTCTGCAAGGGCCATTGGACCATTTGACTGAGAGATATAAAGGTGACAAAGAAGAGCAGAAATTAGGTACAAGTAGACATTTGCTGAGTGCATAAAACAGCTAGCAGAGCAGAAGCAAATAATTTGGATGGCTAGACAGTTTGAATAATACCTTTCAGGTAATTAGGGAAATGTAGGGCTCATATGCCAGTCAAAGAAAATCTGGCAATGCTGGATCACCTTCTAGAAGACAATGAAACAAACCAGGAAACTAAACAAGAAGCAGCCCTGATTTCTGGAGCACATACTAGTGTGTACTAAAAGGGCCATCCAATCAGCTAGACAAGCCTTATTCCTTACAGATAGGCCTCTCATTTTGGTAGCAACAGGAGCATATCCCATGTTCTTTGAAAAATAGACTGCCATCTAATTTTGGCTCTCAGACAGGGTTCTGCTATTTTCTTCTGGAACTAACAATACCTCAGCAGATTATGAACAGGCTGTTAAACTGTTCTGTAGAGCTGCACCAGCTTTGCAGTTTCTATTTCAACATTTCTAACCAAAACCGAAACTGGGTTGCCAGGACAACTAAAATGTCTGAACAGTAGAAAGTGCCTCATGCCAAAAATCAGGTGGTTTTGCAAAATCTCTTACAACAGCTGGCAATATTACATTGAAAATGAAACTATTTTTCATTTGTTACTATTACTTTGAGCTGTACAGGAGGGTTCCCAAGTTCAGCAACTGAAGCAGCATGCCCAAGCCTTATCACAACCTGTAGGTCCACAGCAGCCAACCAGGCAAGGAGAGGGCAATGCTGAGAGCAACAGGGGGAGATTTAAGTGCATCCAGAGAGTGTGAGCAGCCCAGAACATCCTGATGGCCATCAGGAGCATGGCACAGCAGTGAGGGTGTGGCACAACAGGAGCAGGCAAACCAGGGTGTGGCATGGCAGTAAAGGCGTGACAGAATACTTTGCATGGCACTTTGTGCAGGCCGGGCAAGCAGAGAGGGCTCCTCTCTGATCACCCAAGATCCGCCAACAGAGGCTGCAAACACACTGAGCAGCTGGTAAGGAAGACCAAAGACATCTTGTTTCTGCATTAATGCACACAGCATGAAGGACAAACGAGAGGAGTTCAAAGGTTTGGCCCAGTCCCGGAGATTTGGTATCAGTGGCATAAATGAAACCTGCTCCAGTGATTCCTGTGACTGAAGTGCCCCATTGGATGGTTACAGGCTTTTCAGGGAGTATAAACAGGGAGGAAGGTGTGAAGGAGTGGCACTGTATGTAACAGAAAGGGTAGAATTTGTGGAACTCACAGCTGGCAACGGTTCAGTTGAGAGCTTCTGGATAAGACTCAAGAGGCAAATGAAGGGACGCTTCCAAGTCAACTGCTCATGTCCTTATGGGGACTTCAACTTGCCAGAAATTACCTGGGAGAACCACACAGCTGCTACAACCCAGAAGATTCCTAAAAAACCTGGATGGCAACTTTATGGAACAGATGCTAGGGGAGCTGGCTCAGACAGGTGTCCTCCTTGATCTATTTCTTGTCAGCAGGGAGGATCTCATAAGCAAGGTGGCTGTCTTGGCCATAGCAACTAAGTTTAAAATTTCTGTTGACAGGAGGGAAAGTGCCAGCAAAACCTCAACTCTGGAATGAGGAGAACAGACTTCAAACTTCTCAGGGAACTAGTAAGTAAAATCCCCATGGAAAATATTTTTTTATATGTGGGAGTCATTAAATACTGGTCACTTTTTAAGCATTACACCCCAAGGGCACAGGAGCAAGTAATTCCCAAATGTTGGAAGTCAAGCAGATGAGGCAAAAGGCTGCCTTGGTTGACCAAGCATTTTCTCTTTAAAATAAGGCAAGAAAGGAAGGTGTATGCCCTGTGGAAACAAGATAAGGTGTCATGGACGAATACAGAGATGCTGCTTGCCACTGTAGGGAGAAAATTAATCCAGTTGAAACTCAGCTGGAGTGAAGGTGGCCAAAAATGTGGAGGACAATAAAAAGAGTCTTTTCAAACATATTATTGGCAAAAAGCAGTAGAAAAAACCGTTTGCCCATCACAGGATGAGGATGATCACCCCATGCAGAGGAAAGGCAGAGGTGCTTAATGCATTCTTTGCTTCAACATGGATGATGCACCAAGGGGGTCTCAGCACCCTGAGCTGGAGGACCATGACTATGAGAATGACAAATCCCCCAGCATACGCTACATGAGAGAACGAGTTATGTACAAAGAGTGTCACAGCAGGAGAAAGTCCATGTAAAATAGCTTTTAACTCATACATACATACTGTTTATCTGCAAATATTGCTTCCAACCCACTGTTACTCATTTGCTATTTTTCTCAGACGCTATAAACTGAAGTGACTCTCTAGAGGTGTTCAGAAAAAATACAAAGTTTCCTTGCAATGAGTCATATCAAAAGAAAATGTGTCTAGGCAGAAGAGAATAGGAGAAAAATGAATAGAAAAGACCATCATTTTCATGAATGCAAAATGGCATTAATACTTTAAATCACAAAGAATATGCCTTTTTTATTTTCTACTATGCTAAGCAACCTCACCTAAACTAAGCCCCAATATACTACTTCATGCAGTGCAGAAATTGGGAAAAAATTACTCTTCAAACACTGGAGCACCATGTTGACAGCTTCATGCTGAACCCTAAGTCTCAATGTATATCTAATGATATGCCTGAATGGTTTATGTACATATTTACACGTCCATACACACAAACACTTCCTTCTATTGTGATGCACAAAAAGATACTGCAGCACACATAAGGATAAATGGGTCATTTGACAAACAGTAAAATACTTGAGGTTTTTTAAACCATTCTGTCTCTTATAACAACTTCTGAAGCATTTATGTAATTATGCACAGACATTTTATAATCTTTGAAATGAGATTTAAAGCTTAGCCATTGCCAAGGGTTATCTAGCATTTCTACACTTGTTATGATAACTTGTCAATAAATTCTAGTATTGTTTAAAAATTATAATTAAGAAACTTATAATGCATATTCTGTCATGCTTTTCATCTCAGGTTTTAATGCCGCACATCGGATACAGAATTCCAGAGTAAAATAAAGAGCAATGACAGGAATGACAGTGTCTGTATTTCTGATGATTAAAAGGGTGAGTGCTCACCAGCAGCAGCCTGCTGTCAGTAAAAATGAATCTGAAACAGATGCCAACCACATCAACAGCTTGAGCCATATACATATTTTATTAGACAAAGACAGAAATCATGATGGAACTGAACAGGCACAAGGCACACTGAAGAATACCACAACTACACCTCAAATTTAAAATACAGTTATTAGTACTCTATGTCCAAACTACATGATTATGTTGATATATAAGCCTGCAAAACCAGTATGTTTAGTGTTAACATTATGAATACAAATAAAAGTTGGAACAGGTTGTTGCAATTTTATATTTAACCTGTGTCAGTCTTGGATATTGTTTTACTAACACATGAACAGAATGATCTATTTACTCACACCGGAGCACAAATTTTAGGTTTTTTTGATATCTAAACTTTATATCAAAGTAATGTGCATATGCTAGTGAGTATATGGCTAAAAGACTCTTTCCCTACTACCCCCCTCCCAAGGAGACCACGAGCCTCTAGCTTTAGCTAATAATATGCTGGGGGGAAGAAATCCCAATCTTAAAATGCCAGAAACCAAAAACTGACTTCTTAAAGTTTTTTGTCCTCAAAACTGTTTTGGAATAATACTTGTTTAATCATATTTCAGTCTCTCTATATCAAAATTTGTGGGTTTGTTTTCATGTTACTACCCACTTATAGAGGTGTTCCATTTAGCTGGATACCAAAATTTGTTTAGAGACTCCTGCAATTGTGCATTTCTATGTCAAGAGAGAAGTCCCTGAAAAAGTAAAGTCTCTGGAAAAGTAAACACCACCTCCACATCTTCAAGAAGGGTAAGAAGAAGGACCCAGAAAACAGGCCAGTCAGTATCACCTTGATTGCTGGGATCACTGGGAAGATGAGGGGCACCTTTCTGGAAAGCATTTCCCAGTATATTAAGGATGAAAATAAAAATCATGAGGAGTGGTCACAGCACAGCTTCCCCAAGAGGAAATCATTCTTGACTAACATGACAAAGTTCAGTGATTAAGTGATTGGTCTGTGGATGACAAGACAGTGGCCAAGTTCAGCCTTTGAAACTATCTGAACATAAGATGTGATACAGAGGCTGGTTAAGCAGGTGATGAAGTGGGTTGAAAAGTGAGTCTGGTCCGCTTTAGCAGAAGGTCAGGCTGCTATCCATAGCCACCTTTACAGGCTGAAGAAATGGGCTGAGAGGAACCTCACGAAACTCTGCACACTGGAACAGGCTGTCCAAAGAGGTTGTGGACTCTCCCTCACTGGAAATATCCAAGAACCTGGATGCAATCCTGTGTCATGTGCTCTAGGATGACCCTGCTTGAGCAGGGAGGCTGGATCAGATGACCCACTGTGATCCCTTCCAACCTATCGGGTTCTGTGATCCTGTGTATCTGGAAAATGCAAAGTCCTGCACCTGAGAAGGGATAAGCCTATGCACCAGTACACACCAGGAACCACTCACCTGGAAAGCAGCCTGGCAGAAAAGAACCTGAGGACCCTGGTTCAGACTGAACACAAGCCAGCAATATGCACTGGCACAAAAGGTGAAAGGTGGGAGGGGCATTGCCAGTAGGTTGAGGAAAATGATTCTACCTCATTACTCAGCCCATTTCTGGGTTCCCCAGTACAGGAGAGACATGGATACTGGAGACAACACAGTGAAGATCCACTAAGATCACTGATGGATTGGAACACTTAACATATGAGGAAAGAGCTTGAAACTGAAAGTGCTTGAACTGTTCAGCATGAAAAAAAAAGGCTCAAGGACACCTTATTAATGCATAAAAGTAGGTGAAAGGAGGGTGTAAAGCAGCTGGAGCCAGAATCTTCCAAGTGGTGCACAGTAAAAGGATGAGATGCAATGGGCACAAACTGAGATATAGGTGATACCAAATGAAATATCAGGAAACACTGGTTTACTGTAAGGTAGCCCAGAGAGGTCATGCAGTCACCCCTTTGGACTCCTCTAGAGATGGTTATGGGCAGCTACCTCTTGCTATCTCTACTTGAACAGGCAGAGTGAACAAGATGATCTCTAGAGGCTCCTTCCAACCTCAATCATTGTGTGATTCTGTGTGATTCAAGAGCAAGTTGCACTTATGAAATCTAATTTAATTTCAAATGAGATTACATATCTTCATTTTTATATTGAATTTAGTTGAAGGGTTTCATATTCCCAAAGACTAGAGTACCTAGAAGGGAACACAAAGGACAAAATGGAATAAGAATCTTACATCTAACTAAAAATATGGAAAAAGTTCTCTTATATTTAACCGAGAAAGCTTTTGGAATTGCATGTACGCTGTGTTCACATTGACAAGGGTGTGGTGAGGACTTCTGTTGCATTTTAGTATTCCCTCTACACCTAATCAGTTTTAAATGCTACTATTTGAGCACCAATGGAATAGTTTTATTCTCAGCTATCATTTCTTTAGCCTGAAAAATATGCTATACTAAAATTTGAACAACTTTAATTTGATTTGTTCCTGAAATTCCAAAGAAATGATAAAAAAGATTTTCTAGCTTGATTACCCATTTGGAGGGACTGAATGAATACTATTCACAATATCTTTGATTATGTCTTAAATTATTCAAGGGAAATATACAGTCTATTTCTAAGTACAATGCAGTACAATTAGTTAAATTTAAGTTATATGATTTTGTCTTTTTCCATTGATTGGCTGGTTTTACTCTTTATAAACACGGACACAGAATGTTCATTATATCCAAGCTTCCAAATCATTGTGTTGTCTGCAGGTTTATTATATGCAGAAGTTTAATCTGACCATGACAGGTTGCTATCAGTCTGTATCTTCTCCACAACTTCTCCTGCTCCTCTAGACTATCTTATAAACATTCCTATCAAAGGTCACAAAGAATATTGAATTATTGTTCTCATGAGGCTTATTCTATTTTGCTAAGAGCATATTTCAATTTGCAGAGGAACTGGCAAGTTTCTGCTCTCAGTTATCCTGCCATAACAACTGTAATGAATTTAATTGCTTATACCAAGAGGCATAACAAATGATCTCAGAAGCACTCAATTCAACTCTGATTTGGGGAAAATAACATTTTCTCCTTATGCTGGCAGCAAACACAGAGCAAGGATTTGGATTCTTGCTGCACCTGAGCCTCATACATTTTAGCTGCACATACACTTGAAATTCTAAATGTGTAAGAAAAGACTTCAAAATGCTGTCAGCTTCTTTTCACTAAAATCAGAACACTTGTCATCAGGAAAATAATATCATACAATGGAAGACGGAAAGTAAAAAAATGTAGTGCTATACTTTCTTACAGCCTACACTGGTGACCGAGATCAGTTCATTCCAACAACGGAGGGAAAGATTCATCTTTTTCTTTAAAAGCGCAATACATAGAAGTCTTTCAAAGTTCCTGTCTTGTCAGAACTGGATAAAATAGGTCAGGAGAAAGACAGAAAAAGGAGAAGGAAGAAAAAGGAAGAAGTTCAGTGTATCTTTTCTTTTTTTTTTTTTTAACTGCAAAAGATTGGTAAACTTCTTTTGTTATTTTTTATACTGTGAAGTATTGCATAAAATATTTCTTTACACTGTTAAAATATAAATATAAGGACTAATAAGGAATCTCTAATTCAAAACTTCTATAATATTATAATTTTGGGAAGTCTTGGTGCCACTTTTAAGAATCATCAGAGATTAAAATTCAGTCTCTAGGTCTCTTCTTCTCTTGCTTTGATGGTCTGACAAAGAGATAAACATAACCCTAGTATTTAAAACAGAAAATCTCTCAAGTTTTCTGAGATCACACATTTATGGTAACACAAACACCCTCTCATGTCAATGCACTTGAGAGAAGGAGGCCTCCCTGCAGCCTTTCAAACTGCTGAGGCCTCTGTTACAAGTCCTTCTTTGTTATTAACTCTCCCTTGTGTCTCTAAGCTTATCTATCAATTTGAGACATAATATCCCTTAAAAATATTAATAGTAGCTATTGAGGAAGAAAGCATCTTTAACCCTGCAATTCTGGGTAGAAATGGATACACATTTGTTTTCTCTAGGTTAAACATAAGCCAGGCAAACTTGAAACATTCTCAAGATGACTTCAGTGAAAACATAGTGCAGTCAAACTTCAAAACCATGGGCCACAATATATGTGGTTATACTGTAAGCCTAAAAATGTTTAATTAAGTTTGTTTATGGAGTTTCAAAATAAAATCAAATAGTAATTTCTCAGAAATATACGCTGAAGATATGCACTCTACTAAGACACTTTATCAAGATCCCAAATGATAATCATACATGAATCATTCCTGGCTTTTTTAAACATACTTATTGAAGCCATGTGGAAATATAAAGATAAAAATGAAAAGCAGACAACAGTTAAAAGAATGGAATATAGCTGATGTATCATTTTTTATTTGAATTTCTATTTTTTTTTTATTCTTAGCTACCAAAATATATTATTGCTTACATAAATGCTTCTGATCATGTTTTGCCTTTGTCTAAATGTGTTCATAATTCTGAAAGGAAAACAGAAGTCTACCAGTTTATAGCTGCTTATACCTATGCAAAAGTTTCTATAAAAGCAAAGAAAAGTTGGGATGATAACAGGGAGTAATGATAAAACAATCATTTAAATTTTAAAGTTATCATGAAATTAGTATTTTCATTTAGAAATGCATTCAAGCAAATTGCTGGATCATCTGCTTTTTCAAACTTAGTTTCAGAAGAAACATTCTTCTGTCTTTCTGATAAATAACAAGCTTGCTATTGGTAGAAAAATGCATGAATTATATTTCTGATATTACTGTGAGGAGAAATGGGGTTAAAATTTGAGAAAGAAGGGATTCAGAAAAAAACATCCTTTACAAGTTTTTTTTCCATTACTATAACATAATGGAAGAAAACAATAATTTATTTTTAATAAGAAAACACTGAGCAAACTGCTACAATTCCAGTATTAATTTGGCTCATGCCCATTTTCAGGCACTGTGTAATGTAACTGAGAACACCTGACTAGACACAGCAATAAAATCATCATTTGAGTCCCTATGAGCCAGAAGGGTGTCATAATGGGTAATATATCAATGAAGATCATATTTGTAATTCTCACAAGATCACATTAACCATCCAGAAGGAACATAGTAATTCTACGTAAACAAAACTTAGTATCTACTAAGTGAATGCTACTATGTCTGTATCAAACAGTTAATCTCAATTTTCAGTATTTTATTCCTTTTTTATCTGGTGAGAAAAGATGGTTTGGACTTGATCTTCAATTTTAAAATGGACAAGGGAAAAGAACTAACTACTGACACGAACACGTAAAAATGAAGATATGGCCACTGAATGCCTTCAGTTCATTGAAGACAAAACAATGCCAAATGATAAATAGGAGTGTATTTTATTATCCTGTTTGGATGTTTTATTTATAGAATAATTGTTAAGACTAGACAACGGCTGATAGAA
The DNA here is from genome assembly GCA_013400435.1 of Pycnonotus jocosus. Lineage (NCBI taxonomy): Eukaryota > Metazoa > Chordata > Aves > Passeriformes > Pycnonotidae > Pycnonotus > Pycnonotus jocosus. The sequence continues at coordinate 44,530 of VWYP01012709.1, read as the reverse complement.
CAGGTATAGTGCTGCTAAACTGACTTCATGAAACTGTAACAAGTGTGAGCAGCACACTGTCCTAAGATTGCCTGGTTCAGCTCCCACTATTGTGCATTCACAATTGTGTTACTAAGCCACAGCAAAGTTTGTCAGAAACTTGTAGATTTAAGGAATAGCAAGACTTCTGCTTCATGTTATTTTAGTTTTGACTGACAGAACTTCTAGTTTATTCTCTTTTAGAACTGGAATGAAAAAAAGAAAAAAAAGACAACAAGTAAACAAACAAAAACACTCAAATAAAAAGCCCTTGAATATTTATCTTCAATTAATTTCTGGTAGTAACATGCTTCAGTTTGTGCCTGATTCTGAAATCAGATGGGATTCTTACAAATATGATAGGTGTTATGGAAAAGTACTAACTACGTTTTAAGAGACAAATATTCTGTAAAAATGTATCTTCTATTACCTTCCTACTCTTGAAGAGTATGAGTTTCAAACAGAATGCTTTAATGCACTAAAATTGTAGAGGTTTGTGAAAATAAATATACAGTTTTGTAGACGAGGTAGCCAAAGAAGCCCCAGACAGCCAAGATGATATTTATATTATCCAAATGACACCGTAAGACAGCATAGCTTCATAATATTCCAATCCTGTGTGAGACTTAACCAACTGACCAATACGGTTACCCACATATTTTGTTCTAGAATTTGGCCACACTCTAAAAGACTACAGAAAAACCTGTGTTGTAATTAGTAGGGCAGAAGGGATTTGCCAGCATGCTTCTTCAGCTGACAAAGTGTCTGCATATTCCCAATCGATGAAACTTCATCAGGTTTCAGGTTTCTCTCCCAAGGCAAAGGTTTATGGTTTATTTTTGTGTCTGTGTATGATGAAAGTCATACAGGATAGTCTATCTCAGGATAGACAGTTTTGGATCCAAAACCTTACAGAACTCTCCTCTCCACAAACTTATTTAATCCATGATTGGTCTCGACCTTGCTGATTGCAACTCTTTAGAGCAAAACAAAACCATGAAGCAATGAATTATACTTTGTGTGCACTTTCTCAGCTGCAGGATAGAGACAGAATGCACCATACATTGCCTGCAACCACAGAAGACTGAATTATTTATGCAGAGAGATGCTGTGTCCTAATGTGCAAGAAATTCTGCAATAATATTTTTTTTCAGACAAGACCTGTTTTAAGATCTTGGCTATAATTAGGCAGAGATGACTTTTGAATTCCTCACATGAGTGATACAAATCTGAGTTTTTGTCTTTAGTTCCAGAAACATTTTTCTTTCCTTCTATTTTTTCTTCCCCTTCTCTAGCATTGTGGACAATAAGAATTATCTTGACAAAATTTAAATTTGGCATGTTCACAAAAAAAAAAAAAATTTTTGCTACACTTTGACTACAGATTTAAATCCCCAAATTCCTGATCTCTCCTATCAATGCAGAGCTTGGGTTTTTTTCAGGGAAAAGTAACAGAGAAAATACAGCACACAGCAGTGATTAAGTCACAACCCACTATATTAAAGTTGTTGCCACTTTCAATAAGGGTACACACTAACGGGCATTAAAAAATGCAATTCCTTGAATACATTTTTTTCTCTTAGGTCTTTCATATTTTGGCCAAAAGGTGGTCTCTGTGCTAGTAACTGCAAAAGGCTGAAATAGCCTTTTTCCAGGCTCTTTACAGAAATCAAAGATAACAACTGAACTTTGAGGGCCACTATATCAGAGAACACAAGCTACAAAGGAAGTTGGGACTGAACTCAGCTGGCATGTCACAGAGAATTCACTTCATCAGGACTGTTGTATGATTGCCTCTTAAACTAATAACTCAAGTCAAATATGCTCTTTTTTCAGTTTCTATTTTCATTGAAAATCCAAGGATTTTCATATGGCACTACAAACAATTTGGTGTTGAAAGTTTTTCCCTAAAGGGAACACAATCCTCCAGGAAGACTGTCACATGGTTTCTCTGAAAAACATTTTGTGTATTTCTGCAGAGCACTTTGGATGACAGAATTAAGTCGACAGTTCTACAGAGAAAGATAGAGAAAGTAAAGCTCCTGTGACACATTCACTCATAGACAACAAACATTGTGAGCAGCCATGAAACAGAATTTCTTTCCTGACTAGACAAACTATGCATTCTTCATCTTTCCACTGACATTCGAGGCACAGAAAAGCTTATCAATAAAGTTTAAAAAAAATTCTCCAGTACTTTTTCCCAATCTTTTAAAAATTCTAGGCCAATGAAATAGCCATTTAATGTAATTAATGCCTAATTTCTAGAAATTGATATATAATTTGATTTATAATCTATTTATTGAAAGTAGTAAACTTTCTGAGAACTAAGATGAAGAGTTAACAAAAAGTTAATACAGCAAAGATTATCACAGAATACAACTTTTGAAGATTTTCTGGAAATAGAAACAGTATTTAATTTGGCTGTGATTTCAACTTTTTTTTTTCCTTTTTTCGTATTTCCTCCAGAACTAAATGGATTTCAGATGAGGTTGCCCACCTATGCAATTTAAGAAAAAGATTTTAAAAACAATGCCTACAAAAGGCGATTTTTTTTTTTTTAAAGTGAGTTCTTGAGAACTTCAGAGGGCTTCAAGCATCAGCACCTTACTAGAAAGTCTCCTATACCTGTTCTCTGTAGCTTCCCATGGGCAGCTCCACTCAGCTCTGGCTCTTTCTCTCCTTCTTCTCTCTTCCTTCAGCAGTTCCAGCTCGCTGCTTCCTGGCACAGCCACCTGACCCTGTCTATCCCTCATACAGTGGCTCACCTGATCTGTTCCTTGCCCAGCCTCCTGTCCCTTCCTCCTCACAGCACAGCCAACAGATTCCAAATGACTCTCTTCCAGCTCACTCACTCTTTATCACACCCTGTGAGGGCAAGGCTGTTCCCACTCTTTGGTAATTAACACAGTTGCAATATATCAGGGGCAAGATTGCCTTTAGCACTATCTCTATCTGATTTCCCACAGAATGTCACAATTGTCAGGTGGTATAGCAATCTTGAATCTGCAGGATTCAAGGAGCTCACTCTTGAGAGGGCACAGCACAGCCCCTATGAATCGTGGGCAGCCTCCAGTCTCTGCTCCCTGCATTTCCTAACTGTAGTTCTGTTCTCTTCTCTGTCCCATTTCACAACTGAGCACCCTGGCTTGAGATTTGCCTCAGTCACCTCTCTGCCCTCATCCTTGCACTGCCCTGTGCAGCAATCTGACAATACCTTATCCACACAATCTATGACCTTCTCTACTTCCTAAGAACAATGCTCTCGTGTCTTAAAAATTGTTTTGGATAATGATTAGTGGAAGATTTTACTTCATATTAAAGATGGTCTAGAACCTTTGTTTCCATACTGTTAACCTTTCATCATCTTCTGATTGGCACCTTCAGAAAATAAATTTAAAAAGCCAGAGAGAGAGCTAAAGTATATTGAATTTTTCAGTGTACTTCAAATATTATGAGAAAGCCAAGAATGAAGGCAGATGTTAAGGTTATCTCAGTAACATTAACTCAGCTTTATGTATCTTTGCTGCTATTTATTCTTCAGAGTAGATGATTCCATCTGTTTGAAAAGGGATGCAGAACAGTAACACTACTTTTGCCTCTTATGAGCATAACAGCTTAACAGACCGGCTCACTTGCAATTTCCTAACCCTGCCTACTGACCCAACACACAGCACAAAATTTCCCTATTCCGTACCTGGTTTTCTCTTTTCTCTTTCTATCTTTGTCATCTGTTTGAAGTCTTTAAACCAAGGTTGGGTTTGGGTTGTTTTTTGTTTGTTTTTTTCCTGAAATATATATTCATATAGCATCTAAGACTGAAGTCCAAAATTCAGTGGGATCTTCTAAGTATTGACCAGTAATTATGCATGTACACTGAAGTACAGTTTCCTTTACTTCAGAAGAGCAGGAGGAAACAAACAGCAAATTACATCTATCTTTGCTCTAATATGACACTGACATTGCTTCACATAGTATTTTCATTGACAAATCAGCAAAAGTCTATTAGATCTACAAAAGACAAAGATAAAATGAATTAACTGTGGCTACATGTCTGAAAGATGGCAGTTCTGATGGAAGTAAAAATTTCCAGAAACATAAGAAATCTGAATCATAATATAACATTCCATATTGTTAGTGTAGTCAGAACAGAAAGAATTAGGTTTAATTTATAGTAGGACAAATAGGATAATAGAAAATCCTTCCATACAAAAGATGCCCAAAAGCATTGAGTAAACTATGAATCTTAAATTAGGTGAGCAGGTGAGCACTTCCTAGATCATACATTTAGCATTTTCTCTTGGATCCTGGAAAGGCCTAGGTAATTTCTTCAGTTCCCTTGCAGTCTTATTTTACAGAATTCAGTAACCTATTTGCTATCTTCTGTGATTTTGAGTAAGAATGTTTCAGAAAAGCCATCTCTGTTAATTTTCAATTATCTTATGTATTTCAAATTCACATAGAAACTTAAATGCATTTTAGGACAGAGAGCAAATAATGGAATTAAAAGTGTTGTTTAATTATTATCACTTGGTTAACTCCAAATGAATAAGAAAATGATGGCCCAGGTACCAGGTAGAACTAAAATCCCTGCAAATAAAAGATTGCGCTTTTTGACCTGCACACTTCTAGAGCTGCACAGACCTCCAGAGTATTCCTCTCTCAAATGATTCCCCAGCATGCTTGGGGAATGACATTTTCAAATGTGATAAATTGGTGGATTTCAGAAAATGAAGTTAAAAATTTAAAAAAAAAAAAAAAAAAGTTGCAAAGACCAGCAGTTATGGTTTTGCAGAAACCGTTTCAAATTAAAAATAAAAGTATTTTTTAAAGTTGAAGAAATTATTAGAACTGTTCTTCCATTGTTGTAAAAGAATCTGCAAAACTTCTCAAATAAACTCAAGCCTGTTTTGTTTCATGTATAAAGAAAGACCTGAAATAGCCATTGTTTCCCACCATAAAAGGCCTATGAGAAACAGTGCTTAGGATGAGAGTTTACCTATTTAACTTCATTCCTGTAAACACCATGATGGATATCTCAATATTAATTTAATTCACATGAATTCTTTTCTTCTTTCCTTCTCTGCTGAATATAGAACCAAGAGAAATTTCTAAGTGTGTTAATTAATTTAGTAACCAACCTGCCTCATCCTGCCTTGAGACTGATGCCCACCAGAGAACAGCCGACTTTCATACAACCTGGAACTTTTTCTGTGGCTGATTATTCTGACCATTTAAAAGCAGGTTTCAATCTACACTAGCCTAAATTCTGCATTATGACTTAGTTACAAGGAGGGAGAGGATAAGCTTTGATAAAAGAAATAAAAATATTAAAGGCAAGCATTTGGACTAAGTTGTAATTTCGTAAGGTTATCCCCTCTGTGTAGGGACACAGACCCAGGTACAATACCAAATCTTTGCAGCTGATGTACTTTGAAAGGGTTTTTTTTTCTGCTGGAGTTGTTCTGTGTATCAAATACTCATTAATTACATTTAGAACATCTGTGACAATGAAGAAAATGCATAATTTTTCCTATTTTCATATGCAAAAACAGAACAGGAGAATTTAAGCTGTGTTTTACAAAGCAATAGGATTAGGACTCGAAAGTTCTTGGTTTTTGTACCCATATTAGACTATTTTTAATTTACTAAAATTTACTAAATTGAACTTCATTTGAAATAAAACACCACTTATACCATTTATAACTAGTAATTTCAACAAGGTTATTATACGACTGCCAATATAAACTAATTTATTGCAATTTTGATTGGAAGATATATCTATGAAACAAAGGTAATTAAAATTTACTGCAAACACATTTCATGCAAAGCAGTTTGGTCAGCTTCACAGAACTCCTCCATTTTACAGTTATTGATTACCTGCTACCACTTTTCAACAAATCTGATTTACAAATCTTTCAAGCACAGAACACAGGAAGCATAAAAGTATGCAGAAAGTTTTAATGAAACTATTAAAATTAAACCACTGTATTTTTATGGGCAAAATAGGGTGGGTTATTACCAAAATCAGTAAAGTTGGAAATTTCAGCATCCCTTCTTTGCTGCTAAGTGGTAATTAAACCATTTTACACACCACAGGAATCAAAGACCATTTTTTATGAGTGCTCTGTTAAGGCTCCTGTCAGTCAATCACACCAAAAAGATTAGGAGTAAAACTGCAGAGTGACAAACATTTCCTACCTTTCCTTTTACAGCAGTGTAAGTTTATTATCAGGTTAAATCTCCAGCAGAAAAGGAGGAAAAATGTTAATGATGTCAAAGGACTCCAACAATATCTTCAGGTAAGGAAATGCTTGTGGCAGCATTGCTTTGGAAAAATTAATTATCTTACTACATTTACTTACAAGGATAGTTTGTGTTTTAAAGTTATTCTATTTCTTAATCACTATCTTTGCTTTCAAATATAAGTTTTGCAGCTCATGCAAATTCTTTATTCTCCTGAATATATTAATCAGATTCTCATTTTCTATTCTTTGCACATGAGATACAATTTTATTTAGTTTGAAATTTTCCAATAAAATCGGAAACTGTATCACACAGGCCAACTCTTAAAACACTTAAGTTAGGAGGTTAATCTCCTTAAGCTCCCTGGATCAGCAAAAGAGAGGAGGTTTTCTTTAGAGTGATGTTTAACATAATGTGCATACTAGAGAGGATTTTAATGTACATGCTTCAAATCTCTCTCTGGAGGAATCGCTCCCTCTCTCTCCCGGCTGAACAGAGCACCTGTGCTGCCTGGCTGTTCCAGACACCTTAGAGAGGCTGTCATTTCACCCTTTTATCCAGCCATCTCCTTGTATGGCTACTACTGACAACTCTACTTCTTAGAAATCTTGCAATTGGTTTTCTTGGAATTTTGAGTTCGTTTTTACACTAAAAAAAGAAGGCTTAAATAAACTCTTCTACACACAGACAGATCAACCTAACTGCCTGCTGATCCTAAAAGGGTCAGTCAACCTTTGCCAGCTCCTGGCCATACAGTTTTTCATTGTGTTGGACCAAATCAGACTTCTGCTAGCATAGCAACCCATTGGGTTTGCACACAGAATGGCTCACTGAAAGAGCAAGCACGATTTATGCATGGGAGGGTGCAGGAATATATGACTCAAAGTTGGGTAAGCAGAACTACTGCCACAGAGGGAATAAGCTGTTAAATAATTTTGGCCTATTTTGTTTGCCTGCCCTGATAAATGCAAATGATCAGTGTATTTAACAATTCCATGATGTTAAACAAATTTAGCAGTTATAGAAAGAATTATGTGGAAGAGGGAAGACTACATTTCAAGTTAAGATATAAAACATGCTTCCTAAAATCTTGGAACTTTGAAACCTCATATCCTGTTGGACCATGAAAGAAATTTTGTGCCAAAAGTTGCCAAGTAGAATGAAGTCTTTGTACTTGCCTGGAATTTCCATGTTCTCTAATTACAGCTCTAAGACTGTGTCCTAGGGGTTCCATCCTCAACCACTCTGCATCCCCCACAGTCTGTACAGGCCACAGTTCCTGGGCCAAATTTTGTATATGTACATGGCTGATTGACTGGCCAAAAAAAAAGCTAAATTGGGCTCAGGTTTAATAAGAGTCAGCAAATAGATTAGGGTTTGTTTTTTTTTTTTCTTTTCACTACTCATGGATTTCCATAACACAGAGAAGCTCAGTATCTTTTTTGTATCAGTAAAGCTGCACTGGCTGTGCCTGAGCATGGAGTAATCATCTTCAGACCAGCCCACACAGTGCCATGTTTTGGATTTGTGACCAATGCTGGACCAAAACCTTGCTGAATGGGTTTGAAGCTGTTCAAAGATTCACAGAAGATTCAAAGCCACCAATACAGAGAACAACAGCAAAAGTTTATTCCAAAGGATAAAACCTACAATGAACATCTCTACAGCCAGTATGCACAAATTTTTACAAATGCCATTCCTCTAGACATATGTAAAGAAATAAAACCTTAATTATGTATTTACACTTTTAGAGAAACTGAGAGCTAGAATAATAATAATAAATAAAAGTTCTACACCTCTGCCAGTTCCTCTCCTGATGTTCTAAAGATTTATCCAGCACTTCCAGACACAAAGAACAATTCTCTATTTTTGTGCATTATGCTTGCATTTTTATAACATGCGATGCTGTACTTGCCAACCATTTTTTAAAAGTTATTAACTGCTTTTGTAAGAGTCTTCTTTACCTCAGAAAAGAAAATAAAAGTGCTAACAAACTTTTTTCTTTATTAAAAAGTTCCAAACCAACATCATTGTAGTTTTTGAAGTTAAAGCATTTTTTTTGTAAGTAATCTCAATATAGCTTTTGAAGTCAACAGTTTCTGAAATATGGTTTTTCTCTTTTAATTAATGTTTTGGCATCTATGTTGAAGTTGTAGAGTCTCAAATTATAATAAGGAAATATTAGACTGGTAAAATAAGGCAGCTGGCAAATACCTGTAGCGTGATAAAACACCCTCATTTTGTTTGCAAGTAACCATTTGTATCTTGCCATATATTTAGTGGAATTAACACGTTAGTGGAATGGTTCACAGAAGACAAAAAGCCCAGATGTGCTAAGGTATGCATGCAAGTTAATATTCTACAAGCACACCTCTAAAGAAAAACAAGCCAGCCAGGAAGATTTCATTGGTGTATGTCATTACAGCAGTGACATGATCAACATCAGGCCCTGTGTTTGAACATCAATTACTAATGACTGACAGCATTAAAAAGATCTTGTTCTCCATATAAATGAAGAAAAAACATGTATCCAGCACAATGGAAGTGCAAATTACATGTTATCACTTCAACTACATGGGACATCTGTGGGCAGACAAGCCACTCTGCCTCCTTTTTTCTGCTTCAGGTCACTAATTACGGGAATAGGCAAATCCTAAATTGGGATATCAGGAATTCAGTTGAATCATTGTATGTATGTGTGATAACCATAAGGCCCTGAATAGAACTAGTGTTATCTTCATATATGTAATAGTTTGCATTTTTAGTTAAAGCAATCCAAAGAAAATATGCACTTTAACCTTCTATTCCAATATTATGTTTTACACAAATAACAATTGAAATAATAATTGAAAAGCATTCTGGGTTAGTTTTCAATATTATGAGGAGTAAAATCTATTTTTTTTTTTAATAAAGGATGGGAAAGATTTTTCTGTGACAGGAAAATACCACAAGTTTTCAGCATCCTGTTTAATGCTTGATGCACACTGGAGTCCCACTTATTCATGAAGCAAAGCATTACAAAAACCCAAGCCTTCAAACTGAAGATTTGTAAATGTCATACAGTGCTGTTTTAGCCAAAATAAGTACATTTTTAACACATGTTGCATCGTTCATCACTTGCCTTTAATCTCAATACTAAACTGAGAATGAGTAGTTTGTTTTGGAAAAAGAAAAGGCCAAAGAAATACATGAATGTTTTGACCAACTCCCAATGTGCAAGCTTTGCTGAGTTATTCTAAATGCACAAGCTTTGAGAACAGAACTTGAAACATCATTTCCATAATATTCACTGCTATGTTTATGTTCTTATTATGAATAAAACAGCATGATAACATCTTCCAGAATTAGTTCATTATAAATACTTTATATAAAGATTGAAATGTAAATGAAAGTATATTTAACTAGAAATAATTGATTCATTGCTTCTTCTGTCACACTAGTTAATAACATGAAAGGCTCCAAAACAAGAAATCAGCTCCACAGAACTCCCATTTGAAAATGTTCAAGTTACAAAAGTTATTCAGCTACAGTATTTGATGGCATATGCTGTCAATTATACATAAATTTCATTCACTCATGATGCTATTCTTTCTGTTTTCTCACACACATGCCCTTCTCCTTAAATAAACTGTGACAAAGCAGTATTTGAACCAGGATTTTCTGTAGTTTTTCTTTAAACTACATACCCCTATACTGACAAACAGTAATTTCTGGAGGAAGATTTTACTGCCATAGATATTAGAACTGAGGACTTCTGTAACAAGAGAACTCAGAATTGACACTGATGCAGAAATATGTTTATAACCATCAGAACCTACCCTGTCTCTCAGACAGCTGGACTACAACTCCATGGCTTGTTGTGTTGCAATAATTTGTGCAGCCTCCTCTGGATCCTCCTCTCATTCTCCATCACCTCTGAAGATCAGACTCAAGTCTGCTACTCTCTGCTTGCGTTGGATTGTACATATTTTCCTTTTTTCTTTTTGTCTCCCTGTTCATGAGACCCCACCTGGAGTGCTGCATCCAGCACTGGGGGCTCTAATAAAAAAAGGATGTGGACCTGCAGGAGTGAATCAAGAGGAAGCCATGAAGATGATCAGCGGGCAGGAGCACCTCTCCTATAGACAGAGTGAGAGATCTGAGGTTGTTCTGCCTGCAGAAGAGAAGTCTCTGAGGAAACTTTATAACTCCTTCCAGTACCTAAAGGAGGGCTACAAGAAAGCTGGAGTTTATAAAGCCATGTAGTGACAGCACAAGGGGGATTATCTTTAAACTGAAAGAGATTAGGTTTAAAATAGATATTACTAAGAAAATATTTACTCAGGGTGGTAACGTGTTGCAGCAGTCCTCTTGTTAGAGGGTAGAAATGAGCCTAGACACAGACTTTTGTTTATCACAGCAGGAAAAAGGTCCTGCTTTTTTCTTCTTTACAGCTCAGCCATCCTGACTCCAACTAATCACTGACTCTGGCTGCAGCAAGCTCCTGCTGTAGGTTTCCCTTGCAACCTCTGACTGCTGGTTATTTCCTGCTAAATTGTGACTGCATGCATTAGTTGGCAGAGTCTGAATGCAGGCTTTTATCCAGCTAGACTGTGACTGCAGGTTCCAACAACAGGCTCTAAATGCACACTCAGACTGACCTGACCACAGTGATTCTCTCTCCCCAGCATCCCTCTTCCTCCTGATCCTCTCATTCCCTCTTCCTCAAGGTTCCTCTTCATTCATAATCCTCCATGATACTCCCTTTTATCATACTTATCTTTATTGGCTATAGTGACTCATCAGGGATGAGGCTGTATTGGGTGATTAACACAGCTGTTACTTATCAGGGATGATGTCACCTGTATTCCCTTCTCCTGCAGTAATGCACTGGAACATGTCGCCTAGCAAAACCCTGGATGCCTCATCCCTGTGAATGTTCAAGGCCAGGCTGGATGGAGCTTTGAGCAACCTGGTTTAGTGGAAGGTGTCCCTGTCCATGGCAAGGGCTTGTAATTAGATGATCTTTAGGGTCCCTCCCAACCCAAAACATTCTATAATATATTCCAAAAACTTTGTTTCTGAGTGTGCAGATAATACCATGAGAGGCATGTGTCAGAGACTGCAATGTTATGCTTTATGACTTAAACATCTTTATGAAGGACTTTTGCCTGTTATAGGAAAATCATATTAAAAAATCTGCATGGAATACAACTGCATCCTGAGGCCCTGAACTCTGGGTTAAACCACCTAAGGCAACTTGAGATAAGGAAAGTGACACTACTGTTCAAAGCATCTGGAAGAACATGCACGGCAGGGCCCAGCCCAGAACCTTCAGGCCACAGCCCCAGGTTCATCTGCTGCCAGGCTTGCACAGACCCTCACACCAAAGGGGTAGGAGGAGAGGTTTTGGGGGTTTGTTCCCAGACTCTGCACCAGAGCACTGGACATGATGCAACATGAGGCAATGGATTCACAGTCTTGACAGGGACAATGTCAAACCGGCTCCCCTCAACGTATATTCTATATCTTTCTGTGGGGGATCCTCACCACTGAGAAGACCAGACAGAGGGAAGCAAGGAAACATCTTTGGAACCCACAGAGCAGTGTGATACATTTCCACTTAAGCTCTGTCACTCTCCCTGTGCTGTCCCTTCCCTTCCCTCTCCTCTCTTCTTTCCTTTCCTCTTTCCCTTTTTTTCTCTCTTTTGATTAAATTAATTAAAGTATAATTAAATTTACTATTAATTAAAGTATATCAACTTTTTGGTATCAACATCTAAGCTTGTTTGGTTTTAATCATGTGTTTTTGGTATATTCAGACCTTTCAGGGTTTGATCAATTTTAATCACAGGGTTCCTTTTGCTCTTCTGTGCTTAGAACAGATGGAAACAGCGTGGTCTTGTGGGACACAGAGCAGGTACTTGTTGTTGTCTACTCTTCCAGTCTTAAAGTATAATTTAGACATATATTTCACTTAAAAATATCTAGATATATACAATAGTTACATAATATACAATATGTATACATAACTAGACACTAAATCACCTGTAAAATGAGACAAGAGAATCTCTGCTAGAAAAATGAATGAATTTTAAGTAAAATCTAACCAATCAAATGAGGATTTAGGAATGTTTAAAGCCACTGACATTTATATACCATGAGAATTATATCTTACTTCAGCTTCTTTAGTTTGTTAAGCTTCTCGTTGTCTCTATTTACTCCCTTAACCATCACAAAAACGGTATTAATGACGTAGAATGGAACAGATAAAATGTACCAGAAAACAGCTACTAGAAACAGCTAGGAGAAAACTAGAAGTCCAGTTGTGAAAGGGGAGGAATACGTTTTATTTTCCTTTTACCCTATATTTTGAACTTTTCTACTAATGTACTTTCTTGGACTCTGCTTTTTTATTCTATTATTTATCTTCATAGCCATCTGTGGAAAAGTCAACATACAATTTTGACTGCAATGGACTTCAAGACTTCAAAGCGCTACTTAGGAATGGATATTCCCAAGATTCAGTATTTCTACTCCCATTGAAAAAAAAGCCCTAGATCACAAATTTCCATAAATACATTGTCATTGTATTTTCAGTTGGTGATGAAAACCCACTTTCACACACAGTATAAAATTTTACACTTTGAATGATTGTTTTTTGAGATTTAATAAGTGTATATTAATTCAGCATTATGAGTGTGCATTTCAGTGAAAAAGAAACTCACTTCTGATCTTTTAAAACCTTGAAACTTAAGACCTTAAAACTTTAGATGTTTCCATCAACTCAACAACCAAACCAGGAATGTATCACAGACCATCATGAAAACAGAACTACAATCACAAAATATAACACCACCTTAACTATTTATACCTGCAAATATCTGTTTGGTAAATAAAATTCACAGCTACTGTGAATCTAAATTAGTGCAAATAAATAGTTTTGCATAATCCTGGACTGCTTATGTTTTCAAAATTAGGATGAACATCTCCATTAATGCATTACATGTGAGTGTCATCTTTAAATAATAAAAACCTTCTGGTAAAAGTAATTACATTTTAAATGTATTGTATTAGAAGAATATTAGAAAAAATTCTAATTAGAAATTTTCATTTTTAATTTTAATTATAAAAATTAGAAATAAGAGTATAATAACTTTGATGATTGACTGCAATAAATATAGTTCCAGGAAAACTGAAAGTTTTCCATTTTCTCACAGATTGCTATCCTGTAGATATAAAAATTTATTGTCTACACAATAGAGCTATACTTTATCTGCTTATATTTCACCAACATACAGCAGAAATTTGCAGTATGGGTAATGTGTGACCAGACATCAATGTCTTGAGTCACTTGACACTTTACATGATGACATGAAAATGGGGCAAGTAATGGAAGGAGAGAATATAGAGTAAATTGGTAACAAGACTTAGGCTGATACTTTCTATTCTTATGTGGAAATAGCCTCTTTTTCTTTCCAGAGCAAAATAGTCCATGTTTTCCTTAATGGTAGAAGAGGCATTTAATGTCAAAGTCATCCTAGAAAACTTTTTCATCAGGAGAAGGAAAAAACAAATACCTTAAGAACATGATTGGGGTGTTAAAATAGATTGATTCCTGGTATTTTTCTGTCAACTACAGAAACAATCTACACTCTGTTCCTGGCTTAGCCATTTAGGTTTTGTGCCTCTGGCGTGAACAGTCATATCTACGCTTAACACATAAATTAATATTAGTATCTTTAGCTTTTGCAGGCCTGCCATTGCACATGCATCTTCCTGATCTTCAAAAAAATAGTATGAAAGTGAGGACTGAGGATTGTCAACAAAAAAATAATTAGATCTACAGCTTTTTTATTACAAGTTGCCTATCACATGTCCTGAAACAAAGAAAAACCTAGTTTCGCTACATGTGAATAGCAAAGATGAAACCCCATTTATACTCTCAGATGCATACAAAATTACCCAAAGTGAGGATGCAGAGGTCTCTATTAATCTATGTCAGCATGTTGTACTCCCAATTCAACAGATGTCTCTTGTGAGCTCAGCATCACTGAATGCATCTCAAAGCAGTCACAACAGGATCTATGTGCAGGCAACTGACCAATTTTTTTTCAAAACAGCCTGACAAACAGCTGCAGTGTTTTGACAGTAGCATCACTGGCATCACAGCTATCTCTCTTAACTCTGTGACACTATTTCCAAAATAAGAGTTACTTCACTCATCTTTGCTGTTGACCATCTGGACAGTCTGTACCAACAGCAAACTACTTTTTTTTCCCTCCTCCTTTTTTTTTCAGATAAAATGCCAAAAATTCCTTTGCTCTTTCTCCACAATATTGAACTCATCCAGTGCATATATGTATATGCAGGTTCAGCACACTGAAGTCTTTTTCATGGTTCCATTACAACCTTCAGTTCACCACTAATTGTGAGAAAAATCTGAACTGTTTTGTTTATCAAAAAAAATTTAAAAATTATAAGGCTTGATGCTTTTAATTTCATTACAGTTGCAATCCTCATCTTTAGTATTGAAACAGCTACAGAGTTTCTGAACTGCTTAAATTTTTTTATGCTATAGAGCTTAATTTGCATTATTACCATTTCTATATTTTAAAAAGCCAAATGGTAAGTTTCAACCACTACTTTCCTCATCTAACCCAAAATTTCTAGTAAACCAGAATAATTTCTTAATATTACTATTATTTATAAAAATCAAATATTATCTTTTGTAGTCTCATGAAGCTGTTATAGTGTCACAAAACATAACTATACAAAAGCTGCATATAGTAAATGATAAAAAGCATGTCACCAAATTACAGCAATGACATCTCTGCAGTCTAAAGATTGAAAAAAAACACAGATGAACAGCCAAGGAAAAAAAAAAAAA
>VWYP01012709.1:0-29359 GCA_013400435.1 Pycnonotus jocosus | reverse complement strand
AAAAAAAAAGGGAAGAAAAAATGAGGTACTCATTTACAACCTGTTAAGAAACAATGATGAATGTTGGCACAATCCATGAACAGGACATTCTAGACTCATTGTGAGGACTTATTTCAGGGAACCCTGCCAACAAAAACAAGTAATGCAGGCCTCAGCAATCTCTAGAATTTTTTCCAATAAAGAGACATAATCAATAAATGGCATTATATTTCTGAGAGATCTTTTCCCCTCTTTTTTAATAAAATCTATTAATAAATTCATCTTTTGGTTTTCTGTGAAATCAAGACAAGAAAAAAGATCTTCTCCATGAAAGACAGGACAAGAGAGAGAAAAGGAAATTTCTCAGGAAAGAGAAACTGCCTACGGTATTCTGGATTTGGACAAGAGAACTGTGCTATCAAAAGTGCTTTGGTATCTTCAATGCATATGCTGCAGTTAAGAAGCTGTAATTCAGAAAAGCAAACACATAAATTTTTGGTTGGAATAAAGCAGTAGAGTTCTGTGTTGCAATACAATTTGATATAAAACTGAATTTTACACCATGGCTTGCAAAAAAGCCCAACAAAACAATTTCCCACAAATTACAATCTTTTAACTACTAGTGACATACTGAGAACACCTTATTTCTATTTTACCTGAAGCATAATACACAGTGTGTGTTCATGCAGCAAATAATGAAATGCATTCAATTCAACTTTGAAGTTTCATTACTCCACTCTATGTTGAGATAAGTTAAAATAAAAAGCTAAGAAAAAGAGGAACCTGAATCTTTTAATGTGTATGATCTCCATGTTTTCTTTAAAGGCTGTGGAAGACCTATTTATTCTTTTATATTTTAGTTTAATTTCCATAGGAACACAATGAATTAAAGAGCGGATCCCTCAGGAAGAGTTCACCTCTCTTGGGTGTCTGGTGTACCATTCTGATATATTGTAGCTTTGGCTAGACTTCACACTAAATGTATCATCTGATACAAATAGACCTGAAAAATGCTGGAAAGGATTTGCAGCCCCTAACTCAATCCCTGCCTGTGCTTGTTAAAGAGACTGAGAAGTACAACACTGCTCTCCCAGCCTTAGTTAATGTTTTTGTGCTGAACACATACATTACATTGCATCGCCATAAACTCTGTGTAAATGCACAGAAACCATATAGACCCTTCAGAAAAAATTTTAGTTACATATAAATTTGGAAGTGTATCAAATTATTTCTTTGATAGGGCTTTACAAAGAGTTCAATTCCATATGGTACTGGACTCCCTGATCCACACCTAACACAGTATAAAGTCACAACTGTTGCTAGTTGGGCTAACAGCAGTAGCAAAAATGGGAGCTTAGGTAGAAGCAACACTGCTTGTATGATTCAATACCTACAGATTAAACCTCTCAACAATGATTATTGAAAATTGCAAGAGTACAATTAGAGAACTAAAACCTCAGTAAAACTGACTTAAACAGAAACAATAAAGCTACTTCTGTAAATCTAGCAACACATTACAAGTTATGCCATATGTCACCCAAAAGAAGCTCAACTCAAACATTTCAGGAATACTGGGCATTTTGCTAAGGTGTGTCATTATACACTGGCTAAGAAACAAATAACTGACAAATAATACTTACTGTTTTAAATTGGAATAGAAACCATTCCATGGAAGAAATTATATGTAGTGTTAGTGTTCCTAGGCTATCAAGAAAACAAGTCGATATTGTTAAGCATCATCCAAGCTGTCTATGTGGACAGGATCTATTTATTTAGAGTGCTTTAGAGTAGTGATTTTCAAGTTATAAGCTGTAGAGCATAGAATTCTATAACTACTGATCACGTCAAAGATTCCATAAGATATCACAGGGAGAATAACACTGAGTTAATAAATTTTATATATGCCACATACAACAAAACCATTTATTGTCTGATAAATACTGTTAGTTGTTCAATACTATCTGGAAATAAAAAGGGGAAAAGATGACATTTGGAAGTGTAGCCTTTCTTGGAATTGAATTATTGATAAAAAGACACTCAATTCTTAGAAAAGTCCCACTACCAATGGAACTTAAAGTTTCATGAATAAATGTTTGACATATTTATGTTGAATAGAAAATATTTTATGTCTCATATCTAAATAGTATCAATTTGAGCACCTACATAGTCTGATCCTTTGTGAAAATCAGTATGGCAGTCAGTATCTCCCAATACAGACTGAGACCAACCTCAGGGAAATGAGGTAACATCTTTTGTCAGTAACATTCTGAGAATATAAATGGAAAGTTATGTTCTGACATGAAACTCTAAAAGTCACATAGTCCATCTCTGTACTAACAGTATTTCCATCAGGTTGATGCAGGCTGAATCCAGCATAGTCTTGTCTTTCAGTCATTGAGGCGGAAGAGGAAGTCCAGAGGGTGAGATTGAGCTCTACAGAGGGGAAACCAAGTTCAGGAGCCCATGAAGTAGCCCTGAGCCTCATGACAACCCATAAGCCCTCAGCACCCAACCAGGTGGGGACAGTGCCAGGAGCAACAACCAAGGGAGATTTAAGGGCTCCAGGGAGCAGGACACAGTGCAGTGTGGCACAGCAGGGAGCAGAGGCAGAGCTCTGCTCAGACAGTCTGAGAGCAGCCAGTAGAGGCAAACAGAGCCAACAGATTCATCAGCCTCCCTAGACAGTCAGGTCCCAGCCTGTATTGTTGGAAAGGGATTTTCCATCCTGGATACAAGATGCTGCATTTCAACTCCTCTAGCTAGTCCTGGTCATTCTGATGGAAGATCAACTGCTGCTACCCCAGCACCATCAAATAGATAATGCCCACAAATTTGGTAATGGGCCCTCCATTCCTTCCCCCAGTTCATTAAAATAAACATTCGACTGTGTTGGTTCCACTACTGATTGCTGAGTGATACTACTGTTTACTGGACACCAGATGAATTTTGCCTCACATAGTTAATTTTCTTTTAGCAGGGAGACAGTTCCAAGAAGAGGTCAGTTGTAAGTGGGAGGCTAGGATGTACACCTAGTACTGATTGAGCTATTTTCATAAAGATATTATAATATTGTTAGATACTGTGAGTTAAATTCCAAACATAATAAATAAATTTTGGGATAAAAAAATATCAGTGGTAGGGATTTTGGAAGAATCTCTTACAAGGACAGTATTTGCACTAAGACCATGATAGTACATTTTAGGTTTGGCATTACAAGACTGTGACAACATGACTTGTCTTCCACCATGCTTCAAACTCACTATTTAAGCATACCGGAAAGAAAATTTAATGTTTAATCAAATATTATAGTTGCCTTACTAGAATTACAGAAAACATTAATCACATCCTTTTCTATGACTGTTATAGCTGGAAGGTTTGCCTGGTAGGTATTAACAGTAAAAAAATTTCATGAGGAAACAAGCAATTAAAAAAATCCCTATCCCCAAATAACAAGCACAAACAATCAAGAGAAAATAATACCTAGGCATAAAAATAAATAAATAAATAAATAACTGTGTAAATTTCCATTACAATCATCTGAAGAAAAACTGAGTGGGCTGAAGTATGTACACAATATGGCCTTATCCATTAAAAATAAAAAAACAAAAACCACCTGCTAAACTTTGACCAGGACCACAATACATTATGCATTAGTGATGCTTTTTTGTTTATTATGTTGTTGTCAGAATCTCTTCAGTATATAAAATGAGCACTTTGCTAATCCACATATTTATAACTCACATTTGTCAACAGATTTAAGAGCAATGTAGCAAGGTCTGAGCTTGACTTCATTACATTTGCAAAGCATACCACACTACAATCTTGCATAATATCCTACTAGATGTAACTTATTAAAAGCTAGCAATGATTAGGATCTGCTTAGGAGCCAGTTCCAACATCAGGATTTAAAATTTAGTTATAATGAGGCCAACAAATAAATAGCTTTTCAGCACATTTTCATCTGGAAGCTGAACTCTGAAATCCAGACTTAACATATGTATTACCACTCTTCAACAAGAACTGGATCAAGCTCATTTTATAGCCACCTTCAAAAATGGTTTGGTTTTATTACTGCAAGGCCACTGGCATCCTGTGGCAATTGTAATCTTTAACCATATATTAAGGCTTAAATATTATGTAACTCATGAGGAAGGTTAGTATGCTAAGAATTGTAAGAGCATAGCAATACTGAGCAGGAAGATACCAAAGCTTAGTGGACAGAAATCTTGAGAAGAATTTCCGTAAAAAAGAAGAGTGGAATGAAGCTTTCCCTCCTGTATGCCCTCACAGTCATGAATCACATCTAGGGTTAAGTGGCTGGACCAACTGGTACTTTCTCAGAGATCTGGTTCAAAAAGTGAAAATACAGCTTGTATTCAAGCCCAGTACCTCAATGGCTAAGCCATTTAGCTATAAAATGGGAGGGGGGGAAAAAACCCAAAACCAAACCAAACGTATCCAAGGTGCCTCTCTTACATTATTACATGGAACAGTTGAATTTCCAAGAGAGTATCCCAACAACTTGTATTTAAAAGTAATTTATAAGTCTGCCTGTTCTGTATTTAATGAGCATCTAGATACTATGAGGACCTCAAAACTATGCCTTAACATGTGCTAATCCACTTTATCACAGAGGCACCTGTATTCATTGTTCTTTATGGGTCAGTAAATATTCAAGTGTGAAAACAAGAACACTTTAACAGTAGGAATAGCTAAGAGTCTTACATAAGGGTCATTTAAATAGCACTTGAGATACACATTACCTCTATTTCAATCCTTTATAAAATACTTTGTAAGGAAGAGGCATCTTCCATTATCCAAGCAAATGCTTTAATCAATGGGTCTAAAGCAGACTGAAAAAGCATCTCATTAGTCAAAATGCTTTGTGGAGGTATCAGTAGGCACATCCTGACAAAATCAATCAGCTTATCCAAGAAAGTTTCAAAAGAACAACATTCTAAATTCTAGAGTTCATGTGACAGGAATCTCTGTGTGATCATGATAGTGGTGGTTCCCAGCACTTGCCAACATCTATAACTTTGTGGAGCGTAGTTCACAATAGTTCAGATCAGATAACTTGGATACCTGTATTTTGGAACAGGAATAGATTGGGAGTTCAGAGCACCCAGACTGCAGGTATGATTCCTTGAAGAATCAACAGCTATATGTGCTGTTATATAACATTATATGTGTGTAGAGATGACCAAATGGGTTTTTTACAGATTTTTTTTTTCCCAATGCTACATAGCTTCTTAAATACAGCATTCACAGCTGGAGAGCTCCGAGCATAAGCATAATGAGCTGTCTTCTCTTTGCAGAGACATATCCACAATCTCTCTGTAGAACCCTTACTGACTGCTTCAGTACAAAATGGCTGTTAAGAGAACTGTACTTTAATGAGCTTTACTCTTTCTTTTGTCCTCTGGACATTAACCTAATACACTTGTTCAGTGGAATGAAAACAGTTTTTAAACATTTCAACTTACTAGCAGTTCAGTGGTGTTTCTCTATGCACTGTTTTTATACCTGGAGGAACCACTAGTTTAAAAGTAACGGCAGAAAATAACTATGATAGAGCAGTGTGATAGACTGATGACTTTATACCATTTACAGAAGTGTGTATATGTTTGATATTTAAATTAATCTCTAGAAAATAGGGGGAACTAAATGGTAAATTAGACTGCCAGGGAACAGAAACGCATGCTGATTAAATACCAAGAAGGAACACTTCTGATTATAATCTTCTCCAGAACATGTCAGTGTTTGTTTTCAACTACTGGTTGTGATGTAGTATATAGCTGCAAAATCTAAGCAGAAAACAATTCTCACATTTTAGCAGATCAGCATAAAGACTGTTACACATCTTGTTGATATGGGTTATATATTTCATTATTTTGTGCATGGAATCACAGACAAGATATAACTTCTCTGCACCCGATTCCATCACCTGCCTAACTGTTTTTTCTGCAAGAGGCATATTGTTATAAGGTTCATAGAGTTTATAGACACAAACCCAATACTACCTTTTTATGTTTAAATGAATTTTACATGAAGAAAACAATAATCAATACATGTACCAAACTGAATGGGCTGTTAGAAAGTTAAATCCTGTTCAAATATCCTTTGCTGAAGACAAGGATAAATGCTACAGCATCTAAACTGCCAAATAACTAGAAATAGTATCATTTATGTATTTAAAGAAAACAAAACAAACTCAAACAGAGGGAAAAAAAACCCACAAAAAAGTGAAAGAAACGAAAACACCAACAACCTGACACAATTACCAGAACAACCACTGAAAAGGATTGGCTAGTTTCACATGTTCTAAAGATACTTCTTGTAAAAAGCAACTTTTCCTTGACTGGAGGTAACAGGTCACTCAAAGTATAAGTAAACATCAATAAGGAAGTATCCTATATAAATAAGGTTATGCACTAGAACGCTTAAATGACGTGACAATTGGTTTTCCAGTTTTAAATTTGCTGAAAAGTTTTAACATCAGCAGGTTCTAAACTACTTCTATAAGTAATACAGTTTATTTTCCTTTTTTCTCCTAATCCTTTAATTCCAGAACTTTGAAGTACAATCCTTATCTGGATCAAAGTACACACCAAAAAAAGTGCTATAACACAAGCACCTTTTAAGAGGAAATGTAGTGCTTTACCTTGTAAGAGGAATACAAGGAAATAATTAATTTCTTTGGCCAGGAGGTGAAAGCATATATACAGTATGATTGTCTTACAGGTTACAAAAGCCTTGCCATACTATTCATCGTATACCTCTGCCTAAACAGTTCATGGTTAGTGGAACCCATGTTTATGCCTTTTCTCCCAACAGCTATGCCAGACCAGTTTGTCTTTCATCCCATGACTTCATTCTTCCAAGTGTAATGCATGACTATTCTAAACCATATGTGGAGGCATGTTCACGTCATGCCAGTCTGGATACCTCATTTTCCAGTCTCAAAGATAAGTGTGGTGTATTCTGCAAGCTTTTGTGCCTAGGTAGCTCTCCAGTGTGCTGGGGGGAGATGGCACATTCTCAAATCTCTCTCAACACTCAGGGCAAGGACTGCATGGTGACCTGTTCAATGCATGCATTCCAAACACAGGCACATGACTCTGAAACACAGATGAGACTTGCTGGAAGAACAAGGGATTCCAAGTGATCACTGAGTGATCTTTCATCAGCAACAACAGGTCAAAGTAAACTGCACAGAGTGATACTACCACAATAGCAAAGTTCAGAGGACTGACTGAGCAATGTATTGATGTCCTGATTAGCACCAAGAATCTCTGACTGAAAGCTGTTGCTAGTAATAAATACTGTGTCTGAGACCTGTCCTCTGAGTATCTGTCTGTTCTCAAGCATCACATAGAAAATGCTGATTAAAAGCCAAGAAGTGCTGACCTATTTGTCCAGCTGCCAAAATGACTAGGTTTGGGGTTTATTTTTTTTCCTATAAATATAACCAAAACATTAACTCAGGAGAGTTTTATCCAAGGGAGTTGAAACAATTGATTGAACAAGATCCCTGATATCAAGTGGATCACATCTGCTCAGACACGTGTCTTGAACAGTTGGTTTATCAGTCTCCATTTTCAAGAATGCTCTGAGCACCTGAAGGTTTTTCACAGCTCGTGTCTAAACACGTGTCCTCAAGACCTAAATGTTTGCTTTCATCACCTAATTCCTGGTTTCTATTAACAAGCCTTTTAAATGCCAGTCAGTTTGGAAGATTAGTGACCAAGACTGAGGAACACTCTGCAGTCTGAAAGACTGTGTTAGTAAAATAAGGCTACTGCATTTTGTCCTGTAAGTATTCTAAACTGAAAGCACTGTGCTGCTAGGAGAAGAAACAACGATGGTGGTAGGATGCATGTGTGACTTACCAGCACAAAGATGCTGGTATTGGCCAGCTTCTGGTTTTATGCATCACTTTTAACAAGTTGGCTTCATATCCTCTGTAATTTGGAGCTAATTACTAAAATAGCAATAAAGTACTGTAAAATAAGACTTTTTTTTTTCTTCTAAGGTAAATTCTGTGTCAGTAAAGATATACAGAAATAGTAACTAAGTTTTTTGTTTGCTTTCAGCAGAGAACTTGATTATATGTCAGTAGTTCACACACAACAATTAAAGAGAAATGTTTATCAGATTTAAGCTGCACTGAAAAGGTTTTACATTTACCATTCACACTATAGCATTTGATTTACTAATTTTTATAAATATAAATGGTACAATTATTAAAAAAAAGCTTTTGTCTCCTTTGTGACCCAGTTTTAATTATGGCTCATCTGGTTTTCAGTAACACTGCCACGAAAAAGCAGTGACACATTCAGCAAACTCTTTCTAGGCAGTGCTCATGTGCGACACACTGAGGAGATTCATCAGTTTGATACAATGGTCTATTGCCTTCCTTTTTTTCTCACTAGTACTTATGTTACTGGTCATTATATTCATTAGCAAGTTAGTATCTTCTCTGTGGTATTTATAGGTTTAATTAAGACACTTCTTTCCATTATTGTCTGCTTGCCTGCACAAACTACGTTTTTTAAAAACTCATTATATACTTCAAAGTCATGAAATCTAAACATTATTAGTTTTGGAAATTAAACCATGAAATAAATAACTAAACTGTTATGGAGGTACTACATAGTTCTTCTTGAGCTACTAACTAACTTTAGGATGTTTATGCTTGCCATTTAAATTAATCAGATTGCAGCATTTGGCATCACTCCAGTACAAATCATTAAGTAGACAGCACACCTCAACAGCTCAGCCTCTCTTCATTTTGAGGATCTGTCACTGACTGCTAGGTATTTGTGGGTTTTTTTCTCCCTCATTTAATATTTCTCATTCTGTAAGGCTTCTTTATTAGCTATAAATTAACACTCACTCTTTTAGAATAGTATGAACTGAAACCCCATGTATTGCATACAAGCTACTGTACATTATTTAAAGAAAACTAAATCAGCTTTGAGTCTCTCATTTACTCTATTCCCCAAAGAGAATTCCAAATGCTCAGTTTCCTGTTAAAAAACCCCCCAAAACTCCAAATGTTTCAAAATGCCATTTTTTGCTCCTAGTAAGAATTAATACTACTTTAATAAAGTATATTGAGATTTCCTTTAGACTTATTTTCTTTTATCAGCTTAATAAGCATTCTGTATTGTGTCAATAAACATCCTTGATTTACAACTCCTCTAAACATTAAAAAATGGGTACTATATAAGATGAGCTTTCTAGCTGCTAATGTATGAAAACTTTCTGGAGCTATACTTATGAGTGCAAAGACATCAAAGCTAGCTCTAAATAAATCAGCTTAGGTTTGAAAGCAATATTACAGTTTAGTTTGATGTGCATCTTTGATCCCCTCCTCTCCCCAGCACTTTGACAGTATTTTTGGCACAGAGTTTGTCAGGTCAGGCTGAGAGCTGCACAGAACCTCTGGGCACACACAGGGTTTCCTGGTTGAGCCCTCCACTGGATTGGAGATTTCTACACTATGCCACAGCACTTTGCAGACATTCCTACATAATCTTCTACATTCTTCTAGAAACTGGAGATTAATTGCAGGAGTGGTAGGCAAACAGGAGTCATAAGATATACTAATTTGATTGGGATTTTTTTAGTAATACAATGCAATGGTATACTATTTATAATAATATACTATAATAATGCAATGCAAAGGTGTAATGCATCCTTGTATTATTCATAGAAAAGGATAACATTATATTAAGAGAGATAATTTATACATGCATGACCAACACTGAGGTGTTTGTGAAAATAATTATATTCACCAAAATACATTTAAACATCTCATTTCTATGCACCCTTATCAGTACAGTAGCTTTGTCCACTGCAGTCCTTCTGTGTCCATTTCCTCAGGTCAAGCTAACCAAGAATAAACCACAAAATTTGACTTTTTTTTTTTTTTCCTGTACAAAGGAAATCAGAAACAACTCACAGAGCAGAAAGTCAGAGAACCCTTTTTTTAGGCCTCCTCTCCTTGATATTGCCTCCTAGATTGTGGTGAGAGTACAAGACCAGCAAGATCTTCTCCTGTGTAACTGCTAGGTTATTATTGGTCAGCTGAATAACAACCTCACAGAATCAAAGTAGCTCAATGTTTGTTAGCACTCCAATTTCCTTTTGTTACACACATAATTACATATACACATATAAAATTAAAATATAAAAATCTGCTGCCTAACACTTGGTGAAGAATATCAGATTAATGTATCAGATTAATGATTTGGATAACCCTAGAAGAAGATGCTGTAATTCTTTGCTCCCACTTTGTGTGGGGTTTTTTTTGTTTTGTTTTTTTGGGGTTTTGTTTTTGGTTTGGTTTGGTTTGGTTTTGGGTTTTTTTGTTCATGAGATCTGGATGAGGCCCTGAGCAATATCAGGGGTGGGTGGCATCCCTGCTCATGGCAGGGCAGTTGGAACTAGATGAACCTTAAGGTCCCTTCCAACTCTAAGCCTTTCTGTGGTGCTATTATTTATTCCTTGAGAAGAATGGAATCATTGAAGTTATATACTAAAGCATTCCTGAAATAAAATATTTTTTAGAAGTGGTAGAACTTCAGAATCTAAATCAGTAAAATAATGGGGAAGGGAAGTACTTTCTCTTTTACTTACATACTTGTGCAAAAGAATAAGTTAATAGTTTCATCAGCTGAGAAATTATACTGAGTAAACTTTTGCCAGTCTTTATTCAATGTGTACAGCTGCAACACCCTTCTTCAAAAAATAAAAACAAACAAGAGCCCCTCAACTCTAAAGCAATTACTAGGTTACTTATAACAATACTAAGAGTCACTGTTAATATCAAGAAATATCTGTCTGTTTTGAAATCTCATTTCTAACGTATATGAGGGTACAAATCATTGGACAAGAATTCAGCATTAAGGGGTTTTATTAAGAGACTTACTTTGTTTAAGATTTCTTCATGAACACAACAAAAAACATCTTGCAGCTTGTTTTTTGCAAGAAGGAATGAGACACAACAATGACATTTCTGGTGGATACTTTTTTTATCTGTGTTCCACCAACACGATTAATCATTTTTTTTTGTGCAATCCACTCCAGAAATGCTTTACCCTTAATGTTTAAAAGGTTGTTTTTTTTTTGAAGACTAACCTCAAGTTTTCTTGATGCAGTTTGAGCGCATTCCTGACTTTCCGCATTTGAAGACTACATTCATGACCCTGTCCTCCCATTGTCCCCTCCATACCTTTCCATTTCTAGTTTTCTGTAAGGTCAAGTTCATTAGGTTCATGCAACAAATATCTGAAATAGAAATATCCAGCTAAATCTAAAGAAAAAAATATCTTTCTCAAAAGTTTATCAATACATTTAAATTCTAACATACAGAGGTTGTAATACAAATCTAAACCACATATCTTCCGGCAAGCTACCAGCATTCCTTGACTATGACAAACTCATCAAAGCAAAAAAAGCACCCCTGGGAAACTTGTTAATGACATGGCACAATATCTTCCCCCCTAAGGAAAAGAAAAAAGGATGGGAGCCTTTTTCTCTAATTAAAAATGAAAACTTTCATTAAAGTAGTATATATCACACAACATTTTTCTTTTAAAAGGTGCCATATGCTATGTTCATGAATCACTGTTACGTATAAGAGAATTGAATAACGTAAAAATAAATTATAACAAACAGGTAATTCACAGAAACAACATGCAATAAATTTAAGAGCTTTTCTTAAGGTGAAAATATGCTCATTCAACTGTATCAAGACTCTAAAATCTGTTACCTCCTTCTTCCTCAGGAATGGAAGGTAAAGCAAATAAAGAAGTCACTACTGGATGAGAAATGAAAGGCTAAAAAGATTAATACTATATATAGGTTGTACCTTTTCAGGAAATACAAACTATTGAGGAGAGTTGACTATTGGTATCTTCCACAGTTTTAGTCATATTATTTATCTATAAAAAAAAAACAGCTATAGGCCAATACTTAAAGTAAAACATCCTTTAAGCCAACACACAAAAAACCCAACTACTATTCCATATACATTATAAACTACTACACTCTAGCTGTTACAGGAGATTACTTTCTTTGTCAAAATAAATAAATGCATTTCAAAACTGTAGATATTTGGTTGGGAAGGTAAATCAAGAAATACTCCAGCCAGTCTTCCTTCTTTTTCTAGCATATACATCTATCTGGTAATAGTGATCTCTGCATGCAACTTACTGACAAAACTATGTCCAAGAAAGGCTATAAGCTGGCTATTTTTCTATAATAAACCAGAGTTCTACCACAATACATCATCTCTCTCAGCTACCTACTTACTGCCACTCCTGTTTACACAGGTGACAAAGTTACATGCATGATTCTTCAGAAAATGTTGCCTACTTTTTTTTTTTTTCAATTCAAACACAAAAAAACTTACTGATGAAAATCTATTCAACTTTTATAAACTATTTTCATCCATATTCTTAGAGTTTTACTCTAAAATATATACTCAAACATACCTAAAGCTTTGTTTGTATTTTCAATTTACCACTATACTATTCAGAAGATACAAGCTATTTCCTCATATCATACATAGAAAAATGAGACAGCAGAAAATAATGTGGCTTCAGCAAAGTCATTACTACAGTGAGATCAATATCCAGTTACCATTTCATATTAATTTTCAGTTTCTTCTACTTTTTCAGTTAAGACTAGTCTTTCATATTGTCTTATGATGTTTTCTTCAGTATTACACATAAGTCACTCTATTCTTCTAGGTAATGTATCTAACACTTGGAAATAAAGAAGTAGAAGTGAGAAATTGAAGTAACAGAAGTTCAACATAAATCATTAAGCTACTTGGTTAAGTGCTACCTATACTGTTTCGAATTTTACCAAGAGGTTTTTTCCATACTTATGTCGTCACTAATAAATATTAATTTCCTAATCGCATGTGAATTTGTAAATATGAAGTACAAATACTCCTGGAAAAACAACTCCTCCTTCCTTCTTCCCTCCCATAATAGGGCTACTGCTTACTGTCACTCTCAACCACAATGTTAAAATAAGTGAAGCTCAGGAGGAGAAACTGCTTCAGGATAATGCCAGCTCAGTGTAGGAGGTGCAGAATTACCCTGTAGCTAAAAAAAGGACACTGCAAATTTTCCAGTCTTTTCAAAATGTAACATCATATGGTAGCAAAGAATTTAACAAGACAGTGCTGAAGCTAGTTTAGCAGCAAATTGTTATATAAACATTACATACCTGAGCATTTTGCCATATTTCTTTTTGACTACGGGAGTTTTGTTCATTTCTACTTTGTGGTTGTCATTCCCTCCTTTCCCCTTCATATTTTTCAGTCTTAGGAAGGGCTCACAATTTCTACACTCTGATTTGTATTAATTTCAAATCACTCTACATGTGAGACAGGCAGAGGGGAAAGTCAGATTACACATTACAATAAAGACCTGATTTTCTCACTTCTCTGCTTGTGATTTCTAAAATACTCTGGGTTCTATTTCACATCAGCATTAGCAATGAATTTCCATGAAAGAAAGAATCCCTTCCGAGCCCATACAGAGTACAACCTTCAATATATTTGCTGGCTGGAGCTACAATTTGAAATTGGTTAACATTCTGCTGACACTGCACATAAAGAAACAGAGCTGAGCTCCCTAAGTACTATTTATCCTAGTCTTTTAACTGAAGTGCAATAAAACTGGGTTTGATACTGAAATAAGGTAGCAATGAACATATAGGGAGAAAATAGATCTCTTGACATTATTTTTTGAGTTAGTTTTGTTAGCAGTATCACACTTTAAATGAAATATGAAGTGTAAGCCAGTGATGAGACACTTGTTTGTATAAAATTTTATCTCTCATGAATTGCAAAGTTCCTTGCCCACAGACTATTTTGTTGTATTTTGTTGGGAATGTGTCAATCAAATTCTGTTCAACAATACCATAGCAACAAGAAGCATAGTTATATGCTGCTACATTCCCTGTAGCATGGTTAGAAGGCATGAGACTCCATGGTCAACCCTTTATTGAAGGGATAATCCTTTCTCTTGTATTAACACCGCTTTTCATATGAAAAGTCTCTGGGAGTAGGATTCTTATTGTCTATGAAGAGATGGATCCAAACATCACCTAAGCATGTTAACTGGGAGCAACATAGGCTGTATAAAATAACATAAAAGAGATTGCATATTATTACTCTTTAAAAGGAGCATCCTTGTACTACTCTGAGTGATGAAGCAGTTCCCAGAATAAAATTCTAGAAATAGCCTTTTGCTGATCCACATCCTGTTAGGATGTGGCACATCGCCAGCTGGTGCATAATAATTTACAGAGCACCTTGTGAGCAGGAAGAGCTCAGATTCTCAGATGGTTTCAGCACAGACTAGCCATCCATAACAGTGCCATTAGCAGCTCTTACCCTCCATAAAGAATATGCATTCATACTGCATTCACATCATGACCCTAGATTGTAAAACTTCTGAAGTTATTTCTCAGCCCCTTCAATATATAGAAAAGATAACCTACGTTCCAGTTCTGTCCCATCTCTGAAACTGCTCAAATCTCACAGTTACTGACACACAGAGCAAAGATCCTTTCCCATCTTGCTTTCTAGATGCACCAACAGCACTTGATTCCTTCCCACCACCAAGTCATGCTAATTTAAATGCAGTTAAATGCTCCTCCACTGGTGGCAAAATATTCTGTGTTAATGGACTATGCTTCCCCAGCCTGAAACAGACTCACACATTGCTGGTGAATTGGCATGACACTGACGTGTACACACCACTGCTGCTTATGGAACAGCTGAGATAAAGTTTCAGAGAATTTATTTCATTAGTCATTGTATATGCATCCAGATAAACCTTCATTAAAATTAATTTATGTTGCAAATATTTTGTGATGTTAATGAGCTTCCCACAGAACTATTTTTGTTAGGCATTGGTTAGTAGTTTTATTTGCTCTTTCAGTCACTGTAGATGTGACATCTCACAGTGTGAGTCTTACCTAAGAGAATTTTCTTTTCCCTCCTGCTCTTTCTGAATTGTTCTGTCATTCCTCATCCCCTTCAAAGTTTGTTGATCAAAATTTCATGGTATTATTGACAACATTGCAACTGCTGAATTTACAAGGAATGTGAAAGGTGTAAATCACAGATTCTTGAAAAACTTATCTATTGCTATTATACTCAGTCTGAAACTCATGATAATAAAATGCACGTTAATCTAGATATAGAAGAAACACAGACACACCTGGATCTGCTGGGAGATCTCGGGTTCTTTATTTTGGACTGATATATTTTCTTTACCATCTTGCCAAAACCAGCAGTTTAACAAGTAATGTGAACAGCACTTTTTGTTCAAAATTGGCTATTTAATGCTATAGGATTATTTTAGGTGAATTGCAAAGCCTCTTGTAAAAAATCAGTATCAATTAAAATACAGTAGTTTATTAGCTGGAGAGACCAGACCAACATATTTAGGATGTCTTCAGGTATCTCTGGAACTTAAAGGAGAATGCATCAGTAAGAATTTAGGATACAGAGCCCTCTTACAGCTCTTGTCAAGGTTTGAAAGCCTCAGAAGAAACTTAGACTTCTGATCTCACATTAAGATATTCATGAGTAGGGCCTCTAGCATGTTTGAATCCTGCTGTGAAATTTGGCCCATACTCCTATGTACAGGCAATGGGAGAGGTGCCGAGGTAAGGATGACATCCTTACCTCCCCACTGACTTAGTGCATCAAAAATTTTATCAGCATTGGGAAGCAAATTTCTATTAGGATGCCTATTTTTAAGATGGAAGAAGAATTGGAAATGTATAGAATTAGCAATAAACTGAATACAAAGAGGTAATATTATCTACTCCTAACTACATGAGTTCTTACATTCTGACCTTTATGCCACATATATCCTAGTAAACTAAACAAGGCTGGGATGAGGTGAACACAGGGTTTGGTATATTATCAACACTGTTAAATTTTGACCTGATTCCTAAAACAGTTTTGAAATATGATGGGCAGTCTTCATAACAGCTGTTATATAAATAATTGCTTGAGCTTTAGGAGATAAGGAAGAATTTAGTCACCAGCATGCAAGTCACATGCACAAAAAGAGTCAAGCTCTGAGACAGAAGATTGTCCCTGGTGTGCTCTATGAATTAGTTAAGATGTAGACTTAATGGTCTCACAGCACTGTACAGGTGGAGGATCACATGAATAAATAAAAATATTGCAGTAGGTTCCAGAAGTAATGTAGCTATACATTTTCAGCTATACATAAGTATTTTATATTTCTAAATTTACTTTATTATCTATTTTATGGGAAATTTTGCTTTCTCATATATTCAGGATAAAATAATATAGCAAAAGAAGTTTGGATAGTCTGGCTTTTTTATTTTTGTTTGTTTGTTTTTCTGGAGGGGGTTTTTTGGTTTTTTTTCTCTTCTCAATTCACAGAACAAAAGTTATTCTAGATAAATATTTTGCCAGAGTACTGAGAAACAAAGGGTTTGAAAAAATTTTGCATTCCTGAAGTATTTGGTTAAGTGTCCTTTAGTACTCTACTACCTCATTCACTCTTGCCCCCGCCAAAAGTACTGCCAAGCTCCTTCTGATAGTCCTTGGACACTTTCTCCTCAGCAGCACTGGCTGCTGTGTTCCCCACCTGTTTGTGTACACATAAGAAAAGCAGGTAACATTTGCTGAGCCTGGCTGGGGAATAAGGGTTTGTCAGCTGTCCAGTAAGAACAAAATCTCTGCTGCCTCTCAGACTGAATCTCTTTCATTAGTGGGGAACTGAAGGTGAGAATATTACTATTTTTGAGGGGTTTCTTGGTTTTACATAGTAGAAATGAGCTTGATGATTGACTTTTAAAAAAGCTTCTTCAGGGAGCTAAACTGGAAAAGAATACACAAAGAAAATTCACTGAGCGATAGAAACTGATTCTCTCAAGAATCTGAATCAAACCCACCCAGCTGACAAAAAAAAAAAAGACCTGTGAATTAAAAGCAGGTTATCAGCACCTGCAATTATTTTCTCACAACAGCCTACAAAACCAGCCATTTAAAAACAAAAATCTAGTACTCAAAGAGTTTTAAACTATATTATCAAAAAGATTTGTTAATTCTGATAAACTAATTGGTAATTTATTAAGAAAAGCAAAAGAAAAGCATCATTAAGTACCAAGAGCACTAAAATTCTTTTCAATATAAGTTGGATTGTGCCACAAATATCTACTGTTAAAAAACACTTTTAAATAATATTTTATGTTGCTGTAGAAGAGATGCAATGTAAAAGAGCGAAGTTTTAAGTAATAGTAAATTAAGTCCATGTAACTTCTACATAATAAACAGAAAGGATGTCTTAAATAATACTTCACATTTATCAAGAAATAAAGCACTACCTCTGAGTAGACAACTAATAAGAATAAGAAAATGGATATTTATGTTCTGGATGAACAAAAATTATTTTTAATTATTGTACATAAAGTGCAATCTTAATCTTTTCACAGTTGACAGAATAGTTCCAAAGCCACTTTCTATTAGCTACTGTGTAGAGTACAAACACAACTATAATATGCTAAAAATACATACCTTGAACATACATACCTTAGCAAATTTTCTCATTATGTTAAAAATTAGTAACAAATTTTGCTGTTGAATTTTCATTTTTATACCACATATAAGAAGCATTCAAGTTGAAGAGGACACAATCTTAATTTTATCTGAAGAAACTTATCTTCTAGTGAAGTCATCTGACATTGAGGGCACTTACTGATTTAGAAGAGCAACTCCTAAATTACTCAGGATGTGCAGTCTCACAGGGCAGCTCCCAGATGACATTACTGTGTACTGTAAGTGGTTGAGTTCCACAGGATTTCAAGATATTACACCAGGCCCACTATTTTACTTGCCATCACAAATCTGTCCTCCATCCATCAGTTAATGGGGACAATTTCTACTGCTGAATACCTCATCTTCTACAATAAAGTAATTAGGAGTTACCAAACACCTTTGTATTAGCAGCCTATCTGATCCAAACACCAGCACAACTTGGTCCTCAGACCTAACTACAGCTACCCCTAATTGAGATAATTGCTCAGTAAAATCAAAGTACCCTAGTGAAGCAAAAACTTGTCACACACTGCTGTGCTAAATCCTTTTTTTTCATCTTCATTAAGTAATTAACCTAAGTCTTCCTCTCACATAAAATGGGAAAATGGAAAATTATTTTATGTATCCGTATTATCCAGAAACACTTATTTTCTCTACAAAACTTTTGAAATATGAAATTTTTTATAAGTACAAAGGTTATATCTTTGGAGCAGAACACTGCTTCAAAAGGGGTAAACCTGAGTGAGCATTTGAAAGTTAATCACTGCACAGTCTTTCGCCTTAAACACTAAACAGTGTAGGAAGACTTCAGATTCTATCACAAATTTTCCAAAAAAAAAAGGAATATAAATTTCAGTTGAACACGAGGACATGACTTTTAAATATAATAAGCAATTGTGCAATGCTTAGGATTTTTGAAAATCAGGTTTGCAGATCTTCATGTTAATAAGTGAAAAGCTGAAATCTCTAAGTGATTTTCCTTTTTGATATATAGGCTTTTGGGACAGAAAAGAAATGTCACAAGAAGTGATTCACTTCCTCCTAAAATAGTTTGCAAAGAGAACGGAGATGAAAGCTCTTCAGAGGTGTCTGTTTCTTTCTTTTAAAAGAGGGAGTCCAAATTCCCCAGATTGGATTTATATTACTTTTAGAGATAAAATTCAGTTTAACATTAAGAAACTTAGATGAAGACACCTGCAGATACACAGATTGTGTAAATGTTCTTCATGGTTAACATAGATCTAATCCACATTCAGCAGAATGAAGCAGCTTACCACAAAATTAACACCTAGGACACACTTCAAGTTACATAAATGCAAGAAATTACTTTCATTAAAAACAAGAGTCAACAAAAAGTTCAGTCCCAGTTGCTGAGGATTTTCTCCTTAGGTCTTGAAAACCCCCAGAGATTCTAAAACTCACTGTTTCAGGGCTTGACTATTTTCATTGTAACTCATTTTATTCATCTGGACATTCCTTTGTTTCCCATTTTGACCATTTGCTTTCTCTCCCATTGTTTCCCTCAATAAATATCCCAGCTCTATCTAGCTGGAAACATCCCTGTATGGGATTAAGAGGCTGCTGCAAGGTCCCCTTGAAGCCATCTCTTCTGAAAGGCTGAGGAAGCCCAGTTGCCTCAGCCTCTCCTTACAGGGTAAGTGGAGCAGATTGGCAGCTCTACACCAAACTCATTCCTCTCTGTTAATGTCTTCCTCATGTTAAGGGAGCAAAAATTGGATGCAATATTCCTACAGGAAAGTGAATAAACACTAAATAAAGGTGAGAAACAGTGGGAAATTACTTCCTTGACCTACTGACTATGCTCCTTCTGATAGGTCCACTAGACCATTAGATCCATCATCACCATGCACACTGCTGGCTCATTGTTCTGCTGACTGTTTGCCAGGACAGCAGCTCTCTTTCAGCAAAGCTGAAACCTGACCAGTCACTGCCCACACTAAACTGGGAAAGGGATTTAATCTATCACAGGTGAGAAATTTAATATTTGTCCTTGTTGACATTTTTGGCTATTTGTCCAGTATAAAAGCCACCGTCAAATGACAGCTGAATCAGGTGAAATGCTATCTGTCATTTTCCCTGAAGCCCCATATCCCCACCCTGTGATGAATTCATGGCCACATTCACCTTTCCCAGCTGGGTATGTTACGCTCATTGGTGAAATAATCCTATCCAACCTATTTTATTTCCTATGGAAAATTCCTGTAGAAGTAAAATGCTTATATACAACATTCTAACACAAGCTGGCATTGTAAATTTTTGCATCTAAAACAGAAGGGTGAAGTGATGAAACTGCTGGCTCCCAACCATGAGCTAGCAGTGTGCCCACGTAATCAAGCAGGCCAGTTGTATTCTTGCCTGTATCAGGAACAGTGGGCTAGCAGGACTAGGAGAGTGGTTCTCCCTTGAAGCCAGCACTGGTAAGGCTACACCTGCAGTGCTACGTCCAGTTCTGGGCATCTCACTTCCAGAAGGACACTGGGGTACTGAAGTGACTCTAGAAAAAGGCAATGAAGCTGGTGAAGGGTCTGGAGCATATGTACTCTGAGGAGTGCTTGAGGGAGCTGGGGTTGCTTAGGCTGGAGAAAAAAGAAAGCTCAGGTGACCTTATTGCTCTCTCCAACTATTTGAAAGGAGGTTGTAGGCAGGTGCAGGGCCAGTCTGTTCTCCCAGGGAATGAAGGACAGAGCAAGAGGACACGGTCTTAAGCTGCACCAGGGGAGATTGAGGTTGGACACTAGAAAGAATTTCTTCACAAAAAACCTGATCAGACACTAGAACAGGTGCTGACGGAGGTGATGGAACCACTGCCTCTGAAAGTGTTTAAGGAAAGAACTGATGTGGCATTTAGTGCCATGATCTAGTTGACAAGGTGCTGTTCAGTCAAAGATTGGAGTCTGTTATCTTAGAGGTCTTTTCTAACCTTATTGATTCTGTCTGTCCCTGTTATTTATTGTAAATTTTCACAGCAGTTAACACAAGGAGAAGTATCCTGCTGTGGCATATATTCTCCAAATGATATAAATGTTCACGGACTTCAACAAGATAATCTGAGTTGTTTAATTAAAGAATCATATTAAAGCAGTAGCAGAATAGGACTACAGAAATCACACCTACTAAATCATCAAAATCTATATTTTGATATTAATCTTCTCATTTATTAACATTGCACCAGCAACCAGAGAAAATATTGTAGAGGCATTCCTACATGAAGATAACTAATATATGTTAACTTTTAAATCCTTGTGAGAAAAAATACCAACACAAGTCTTCTAATATCAATTCATAGAAATTACCAAATTAAAATCTACAGTGCACTGATCCTAAGTATGTTCATAAGACATGTAAAAAGTAGCACACATATATTGTCCTTAGAACCAAAAAAAGAGTATAAAATTGAGCAAGATTTTTGTTTGTTTCTTTTGTTTTCATAGGCAGTTGGGGAAGCATTTTATGCTGTAATTAACAATATACTTTGTGTGATATTTCAAATACAAGGATTAGCCAGACAGGAGTGAAAAAGTTACAGTCCTAAGGAGAATAAAGATTTTGCATTAGCAGGCACAATTTCCACCCACACAACCTACATGTATTTAAATGCATCCTGATGAATATCTCCTTAAGAAAAAAAATCACCAATTAAGAGTGTATTTTTTTTTAAAAGCTAAATACAGTACTAGCCATTATTCCCCAAGAGAATTTCTACTAGCACCAATGAGTGTTAAGATTTAGCTAATACTAGTTTTGAGAGCTTAATACTTAATTGATCAACTTGGAAACAATGCAATTTGTCTTAAGTTGTTGTCACATCTAATGTACAGTGCATAAAGCAGGATTAATGACTCAGGAAAATATTATGCTGGTTTGGGCTGATATAGTTCAATAGGTACTAGATACTACGAAGAAAACTAACTCTCTCTCAACCAATAAGTTTTCTCACTTTCCACCTTCCCATTGTGTGCTCATAACCCTCCATGGGGTTGAGATGATGATGAAAGTTCACCTTTTTCTTGGAGTCATGTTTAAGTGCATTTGCAAATTTTGATTTTAAGTTCTGTCTGAACAACTGAAGCAAGAGGACTTCAAGTTATGTATTTTCCCAGAGTTCCTCCCAGAAAAGCTGTTCTCTTCTCTCTATCCCTACACATTCCAGAAACTATTTGTGGTACAGAGAAGATAAAAGCATATTACTTTAACAACAGTACTTCAAGGTATCGTGTCAGGCCAGTTACAGAAGTCTGGTGCACTTGTGCCTTGCTTTTGACAGAATTTGATGAAGCACTAAGTTCTTGAGAAAAACCTGTCTGAAATTTAAAGGTAGAAATCACCCCATAGTTAGGCATATACACTCAGAAATGAAAATTTCATTGGTTATATTTCTAATAAAAATTGTATTGCAGTTAAGTGTCACTTATGTGGTATTATCTAAACTAACCATTTTTATTGCAACATGCATGGCTAGAATAATAGGGGTTTTTTGGGCCAACTTAAATACAAATCACCAGAT
This sequence comes from Pycnonotus jocosus, assembly GCA_013400435.1. NCBI lineage: Eukaryota > Metazoa > Chordata > Aves > Passeriformes > Pycnonotidae > Pycnonotus > Pycnonotus jocosus. The sequence continues at coordinate 7,235 of VWYP01012709.1, read as the reverse complement.
TTTATACTCCCTTTAGAAATCCATCAGAAAGGAAACAAGCAGAATCTTTCTTCATTATTCTAATAAATTGGAAGAGTTTTATAAAACAATTAATTTTTTAAAAATTAGTGCTGTAATTACCAAATAGATGTTTGCAACATTTTCTTTTTCTCATATACTGACTTCATGTAACTGCAGGAAGTCCTTAGTGACACTTTTACTCCATGTCATACTATACTTTAGATGTTATTATGGATATGTTTATACTAGTTCTTAAGAAAAACTTAAATATTTCAAAAAAATGACAATATTTAGGCATGAATTTCATATTTAATTGTGACATTATCTTTGTCATGCGATACACAACTGGCTTCTTAATTTTAGCGTGCACATACTACAACTGTAATACTGCTAAAACAGGATAGTTGTGCAATAATTAAAGCTCTGAATAAAAAAGATAATCTGGTGGCTTGACCCTGGCTGCATCTGCCTTCTAAAACCTGACCATGCAAACCCAACACAGATAAACTGGGGGGGAAAAAAAGGAAAAAAAAAAAAAAAGCATGGCTTTCATCAGGTACTGTCAAACTGAATAATATATTATCAAGAACTTGAAGCTATGGGAAACATTCCATTTCACAAGAAACTGAAGTTTCAGGACATTCGGACTGTGACAGAAACAAGGTCATTTGAAGATTTTTCTTGTCTGTCTTCTTTTTTGAATATGAAGTTTCATGAAATTATGAATCACTTCAATAATTAGAATTCATCATAATGGCTCAAACTAAATGACGAATTGTGTAAGAAAAATCTGGTATCTAACTAGACAAAACCCATCAGTTTAAAAGAGTCTGTGTTTTCTAGTGCAGCTCCATACACATACAGTTTTTAGAGCAGCAGCCACTCTTTAATGACAGTTCAAGAATGAAGGTAAATGAATTTTAATTATCACTCTATTAAAAAAGGAACTTCATGACTATACATAAGATAAAACTGAATGATGCTTACTCTTTTGACCTGGAGCAGATGTGTGAAAGTTAATTGGAATTCTTTTCCATCTTTTTTTTTTTTTTTTTTAACATACATAATGACTATGAACTCTTACTCTTGTTGAGATTTGAGGATTTCCTCTCAAAGTTTTGGTTAAGTCATTTTGCTCTCTCATTATTTCTTTTGTTGTTCTGTGGAAATTCTTTGTCTACGTGTTTCTGGAATTGTGTTGCCTAGAGTGAAATGCAAGCCCCTAGCAGGAAGATACAGAAGAGTATTTCAAAATTCTTTAGTTTATTCTCCTTATAACTGTAGCACTGATTTTCCCCCCAGTAGAATGATGCTCATTCATGATATATTACAAGCTTTTAAACTGTTTCCTAGGGTAACGTTTTCTAGCTGGTCTCCCCTGAAATGTGTAGTAAACATGCAAAGATCACAATTTATATAAAAGTAAAATAGTTTGACACCGCTTTTCTGACTGCCATCCTATTTGTTCAGAGATTTTCTTTTCCTTCAGGTTACTTCTGTTGTTTATGCATATACCATTATATCTTGGTCTTACAGCTACTTTAATGCAATTTACAATTAACTGCATATCAACAGTTGTGCAAGGGCCTCTTTGGATCATTAAAATCACAAAGGCCTCTAAGGTTGCCCATAGTTTGTTCTCAATTTTTAACTTCAGGTAAAGAAATTGTACCACTGTGTGAAACATTTTGACTACGTCCTCACAGAAAATTAGATTACTCTAACATCAGTTTCTGTAGCCTCTCAGTAAAAGTAGAGTTGCCATCAATGCCATATTAAGTTTAACATTCACAAAGAGGTAAAGCAACCAACATACGTAATCACAAGTTAAAAATTTTAGCCTTCTGCCATTCAAAATATGCATTAAAAACAAAACAAAACACCCAAAAATCCAAAAACAAACAAAAGCCCACCAAAACTCTGGAGAAATAATTAAATAATTTACAGGCACATTTTGATTTATGATTATATGAATATAGATGAAGATCTGAAGAACTATAAGTGAAGAAACAGAGAGTTTGATCAAAACTCAAAGTCTTTTTGCAACAAGAACATAGCTCAAAATATTAGAATTAATTTCTTTATAAATGCCAAATGCTTGTGTGGTTTTATAGCCAGCTGTGTGCTGGCTTTCTACTTTTTTGTGTGCAAGAGAAGCAACAGAAGGCAGGCATAAATTTCAATCTATTTTGGTCTTATTTCCTAAGTTCTCTAAGTATAAATAATATATTCATTCTAACATGTTTCAGTATAAATGCAAGTATCAGACACGTATCATAGTATAATATATCAGATGTTGTAACAACCAAATTTAATTATATGACACAGCACTTTAAAAGATTTTCAGTTTTATGTTTCAGCTAGGGGTTGAACACCATCTAGTCATCATAAAACAACTGTGCTGACTTTTCCTTTTTTACTAATTTAGCTCTGTGTTTATAATCTGAAGGGGCATCATTTATCTATTTAAACACTCATTTTAACTAATGAACCATGCAATTGCCTACAGCAAGCATCTTTACCTCCTTCTTTGTCTTTTCAATATCTCTGACAAGAGAAGTAACCAGGAGAAGGAATATGAATGTTAAGATTAAATTTCTTCACTATAGATAGACACTATATATTAGATGTGGTTCAACCCTAAAGATATCTAAAACTAATTATAGTAGGCTTATAAAAACAATAAAGTTTTGTAGAATTTTGTACAAAATTGAAATAAAAATTCATTTTAATTCTGTTTATGTAAGATTTCTAGGTATACAGAAATGTGTTTTTAGAGGTAATTATTACTTATTAGGCACCTTGAAAGGAAAATGGTCAAATGAGCACTGATTATAAATACTAATTTTTTCTTGGATATTAAGACATCAAGATGAAATCAACTGAGGTCATCAGGGACAAATTAGTCAAAAATAAAAAATGTTCTAGGAAATGGAGGATTTACATATGACCATTATCAAAAACAAAACAGAAGGGCTGAATGAAGTGATTGTGTGGGGGAGAAGCCTGTAACCACTTAGGAGTGACGTCCACTAGATTTTTCCAGCCAACATTCAGAAGGCTATGTTGTGCCATTTAGAATTCAGTAGCAAAAAACCTAAGGCTTCTACGTGTCTTAATTCCTTATGGGTCTAAGTTTGGATTGAATATGCTCATATACAACAGACAAGCAAGGTTCTTATTCTGCTGTGGTACTTTTTATAAAACATTTCAAAATCTCTGTAAGTTAAACTAATTGCATTTTATAGCTAGAAAGAAGTTGATGACAGTGAAGACACCAATCCAAGATTTAGCACTGATTGGCTACTCAGCTATTGATTCACAACTACTCTCTGAAGAAAAAAGCATCAGAATAAAAATTTTACAGCAGAAACTTTTCAGAAACTAAATATAGGAAGAAGAGGTGAAGTTTTTAAATAGAAAATAGTAAGATGAGTCTACATTGGGACCACCTTGATGTAGTGTTATAGCTTCAGATGTTCATTTCCAGTAGAAATGTTCTGCATATAAACACATATTTTGAAGTCTGTGTAAGAATATGGAAATAGCAATGAGTTACTGCTTGTTAATATAACAGAAGTTGTTTCAGATACGTCACATGTCAGTCTAACTCAACTCTAGTAAGTGATCTCATAATTCCTACCAATATTCTATAAATTACATTAACCTAACATTCAGTTACTGCTTGATTTTTCAGGGAAAAACAAACAAACAAACCCAAAAATCACCATTTGATCAATGCAATGAAGAGTTCTGACGATACAAGTTGGCCTCTCCTTGCCTCCTGTCCAGTACAAGACAGACTTGTTAGCCTTTTTTTCAGGGAAAAACCTCCCTGTTTAACTTACTAGAATACAGAACTTTTGCTTCTATAGCCACACAGCCACTCGTGGCCATATGAATGCAAGCTGGGAAGAGCATATTGGAATCCACCAGTGAGAGGGAAGCGGTGCTGTGTCAGTGTGCACACTGCCTGCTCCCTGTTCACCTCAGGGGAAAGGCTGCACTTCACTGAAGAACCTGAGCTCAGCCACAGAGCTGATGCAGAGTCTGCAACCACAAGTGGAAATCTTGTTCTCTCCAATTATTTGTACTTTTTGTTCACATCCATTTTGCCTTTTCAGTGCATCTATGGAATGAGAGACCTTTGCAGACAATTTTTCCCTCTTTAACCTAAAGTTCTGCAGCATAAGCAGCTAAGACTTCATTGAAACTAGTACCCTATGTCACATTAAAATTGAAGTGAATTATGCTTAGTTTGGATATAGCTGTGATATCAGAGGAACGAGGACTTGAGTATTGGAGTTGCTTCTTTGTCACAAACATTAATCAAAAGGTTGTGGGGAGGAATGGGCTCCAACCTTGTTTTTTATGCAACATACCCATCCCAACCGGTCCATACAGATTCCTATTACCATGTGTGTCAATGTAATGTAAGAGTAAATATCAGTTAAACAGTCTTCTAGAAACTGCATAGACTTCAAGAAGCTCCCTAAAATTTGATAAAGAAAATTGCTTTGCAATGTTTAATTAGCTTTAAATATTTCCAACTTCATGCCTCCAATGTATGTCCTTAAACCAGTTAGAATTTAAAAAAAATTTTTTCCAAGATAAGACAAACATGAAAAAAAATCTAAATTAAGGTTTCACATTTATTATATCCTTCTGTTTTTCTTCTTCCCTCACAAAATTCTTCAGTTCTATCAGTTCATCAGAAGGTGATTAATTTGATATTAATGAGCTGCAATTTAGGATAACATAGTTTTAAACATATCTTTTGTCACTTCACACAGTACTAAAGGTGGTTTAATAGTTTTGCCTTTACTACCCATAGTCGTTAATGTCATAGGGGTTTTTAAAAAAATTGTGATATATTTTAAATCCCTGAGGTGTTTTAAAAATGTGTTCAATATTCATGCAAATACTTTATGTAAGTATACACCAGGTAGAATTAACACTGGCCTTATTCATTGTTTGTTTTAGCTTGTACAGGCAGACCTGCTAATTTTAATGCTTTGTTTTAGTGATCACAGGTTCAGGTCTAAGACCACTTATTCTTATGATCTCAACTCAAACACCTGGACCTCAAAGGATTTATGCCTTCTTATTGCCACCTACAGTCTCATCAACTCACTTTCTACACCTTGTTTTCATTTTTGCATCACAGGTAATTTAACTTTGTTACCAGCTTTGTTGAGTCTTGGCACTTAAAAATACAATAACACAGGGCTTAAATAACTTGTTTGGGGCATCAATTTTACTGTTTTGTTAAATCTACGTTTTTGGCATTGTACTTCCTTTGAACTAAAATTTACCTATCATGGCACAAAAATACAAAAGCACCAAAACACAAAATAAGACACTACTTTTAGCCCATCATTGTCATGGCTTCTGTTAGAATATGCCACACGGATTTACAAATAAAGAATTGTGGTTTTTTCCCTTATACCAACAAAGGCTGTTTGCTGCTTTCAGAAGTCCACTGAATGAAAGAAATTACTACTTTTGCTTTTGAATATTCACATAATGTCAACTTCGATGATTAGACCTATTAGACAAGTAGACAAGTTACTGATATAAGCAGTGTCTGAGAACTGCTGTTTGTGATGTAAAAGAGCTCAGCAGTTTAAAATATAGTAAAAACAATCTGTATTTTAAAATGACAGTAATATGAGAACTCTCTGAACTGAATTTTTTTACATGACATAACTCCATGATTTCACCATTTGTCATTTGCACCAGACTAACCCAGAGGAATAGGGAGTTCCAGAAAACATTTGAGAACACTTTAAATAGACTGAGCACAATCACACCAGTTATACCAATGGACTGCCTTAGTCTTAGAAAACTTTGTTAGCTGCTAACCACTAATGGTTGTGAGATCTTGAATTATATATGACGTCTGATACATAGACGTCGTGACCATTAATTATTACAAAAAGACTGTAATCATAAATTTCCTTACAAAATGCCCAAAAAACAACAAGTGTTTTCCTAAATCAGATAATACAGTCAGGTCTGAAGATACAACAATTTTATTAAGCAAAAACACTAATGGAACTGCACTTGATAATAGTAGGAGTGGAGGGGAAAACAAACAAACACTTATGTGCCTTGTTTCTGCCTGTCCAATAGCAAATGGGTAGCAGAATAAAATAAACAATAAATACATAAATCAATAAATAAACCCACAAAATTTACAGCAATATTTCTACCAATATCTCCTCTCACATTTTAGAGAGCCTTTGTTAGCAAAGGCTGTATTCAGGTTGTATTCTGTATTTATTCCCTAGAGTTTAGTAAATTAATGTGTAGATTTTATTGTTTATTTTTTGAGTTTGGTTTGTGCTAGTTTTTGTTTCTGTTTGGTCTGGATTTTTTCTTAAATGCCACTACCACTTTTGTTTTTCTGAGTAAACAGTTTGCAATAAGTAGGATTTAGAGGTTCAATCTGCAAGAAGTAGAGTCAATTCTACTGCTACCTTAAAAAATCAAATCCAACTAATTATTAGAAAATAGAAATAAATAGAATAATAAAGAAAAAAGAAAGAAAGAAAAAAAAAAACAGACAAAAATTCCAACCAGTACATTTTTCTTGTGTTTGTCATTCACACCAGAATTCCAGGGAAAAAAAATTTAAAACCTCAAAAACCTCAGTATAAATAACCAATTTCTGAGTTGATCATGAGTTCCATGAACAACAACTCAAAATCACTAAGCCTACAAGGAGTATATTTTCTCTTTTCTTCCCACTTATGCTCCCTTATCTCTCACACAGACTATAGCACACTTGACTCAAACAGTAAGTCAAATTCCTATAATGCAGAACTTATCTTTAAAGGAAAAAATTTAGGGTTTTTGTTGGTTATTATTTAAGTCTAACAAATAATGAAAAGAAGATACGAGGGGCATCTAAACTCCTAAATGGCTTTGAAGTGCTGAGTATGACCCAAGCCCTGCTTAAAGCATCTCTGCTTTATCCCTTTAAAAGGTGATTATGACATTTAATTTTGCAAATTATGTAACAGAGAATAATATTTTAACTTTTGCTTTATTCTCAATTTTCTTTTAATAGCTACATTTTAAACATTAAGAAAACCCACTACTGACAAGAATGTAGTGAGCAAAGAGAGGTAATCTTTAAAATTTGCACTTGTCATAGAATTCTGGTAAAAGCTCCCAGAAAAATAATTATCTGAAAACAGAGTGAACTCCACCTGTACTTGACTTCTCAC
>VWYP01012707.1:143047-162646 GCA_013400435.1 Pycnonotus jocosus | reverse complement strand
GGTTTTTTGCAGGAGAACAGAGACAGACAGGAGCAGGAAAATAATCTGGTACTAAAGAAAGCAGAGCTTTGCTGTGCTACATTGGGAACTAAAATTTTATGCAAGGCTATCAGGTGTCTAGCATGAGATTTTTACAGTATAAAGACTTGCCTTGCATGGGAGGAAAGAAAGATATTTAGCCTGTGGATAACAGAAGAGAGACATAGGGGAAAATGAATAAATAGGTCATAATAGTAAAGGCAGGAAGGTAGCGTGAATACATCCAGACTGAAAAATGATCCACAGTGGGGAAGGACAGTACTACTTATTTAATAAGGAAGCAGAGTGAAATCAGATTTCACTATCTCAATGACTGTATGCCAAATAAGACTTATGCAGCTTCCAGTGGTAAAGTAAGAGAACGGACTAAGATGAAAGAAAGGAAGCAAGGGAGACAATTCGGAAAGCAATCATTGATCCCACTTTCTCAGCAAATTGGTTAGATTTTCAGGATAAAGTTAATGAAATAAAAACTAAAACTAAATCCAAGAATAACAACAACAACAAAAAAGCTATAGAAAAGAAGAATGCACCTGGCTATTCACCTCAACAAAGAAAAGAGACTGAAGGCAAGAATCAGGGAGTCATAGGAAACCAAAATACTTGGAGATTGGACAAAAAAGAAAATAAAGAGCAATATAGGTACAGAGCAGAAAGAGTCCACTGTTACTGGACAAGGATAATCAGTCTTTAAATTTAATTGATAACATATATTTCCTGACTACAAATAATAAGGGAAAAGTTCTGAGCAGCTTTCAGATGGGGAGAGCATGGCTTTGTATCTAGGAATAAGTTTAGATAGCACAGAAAATATGAAAAGTTGATTTATTAGTCGAAGCCACAAGAGATTTCAGGAAGTTCCCTAAAGGCAGAAAAAGCCACAATAGGCTGGCTAAAAACCTAAGTAAAATGGCTTTTATGTGTCAGAGGGAACTGAAATTTACAGTCACAAACTCAAAGCATTGTTCATAGTTTTTTCACACACCCTCTCTTATACAGTTGTCATCTGATAGTGCTGCAGGATGGTAATGCAAAGGTTCTACCCTGTGCTTTTGACCTCATGATACTATTTGTTCTACAGTCACCAGTCTGGATATGTAGTATTCAGAGATGCCATTTTATAGAGCTGTCATTTTATGTCATTATAATGCACTTATGTCTAGCATAAATTCATCACAGAAAAAGGTTTCACATTTGATAATGGAAGAATAAACAGAAGTGAAATCTGGCTTCAGCTCAGTTCACCTCAGACCAAAAGCTCACCAAGCAAAAAGCAACAATCAAGGTACTTCCTCTGGCATACAGCAGATATTCGGGGGGGGCAATGATTAGGTCCACAGACTCAGGCACAGCTCTTCCCAGTTGATTTCATGTTTCCTTTCTGAGTTGTTTGGAGATTATTTCTATGGCCATATTACCCCTTCAGTTCTCATCACTAGAAATATTTTTCATTCTACTAAAACATCAAAATTTTCAAACACATAAAGGAAGAACCTTGAAATATGGAACCAACCCTACAATTTGGACTGATAATACCTTACAAAGCAACAATCATTTCCACAGCAAGCTTCATCAGACATGAAACTCACATCCAGGAAGCAAACAGCAGATATAGAAATGTAAGTACATACCAACCAAACCACATTTTTAGCCAACTAAATATCATTTTGGTTTGGAGAAGCATGTTCCAGTATATTGTTACTGATGTTCTAAATATTGCAAGAGTGCTTTTCCAGTCACAACACAGCTATTGATTGTCCTTCCCAGCCTCATCTCCCAAGGCTAAACACAATATCCCAATAATTTGTATGTAGGCATCTGTGATAACGGAAGGTCAGTATTTGTTAATCAAAGTGGGAAGAGAATAAAGTCATGAACTCAAACAGATGATGATTAACAGTAACAGGGGAATGTTTCAGTTCTAAATATCACCAGGTAATAATGGCATCATCACAGGGTACAAGTGCTGCATCCAATTCCATGCTCTTCACTCTGGCTTCTCTCCATTTCACTACCCAGCATTTGGGCAATGCTACCTGGATAAGCTCTCCATGCCAGCAATTCAGAGGGAAATTAAGAGGACAGAAGTCACACTTCCTCCTCCCTCCTCCTCCACAGCGCTGATTCCTGACTCCTGCAGTCTGCAGAAAAGTGAGGAATTGCTACTCGAGAGTTAGTAAGGCAGTCTGTGCATGCAGAGAGGAGAGTGCTTGGAGGCAATGACTGCATCTCTAAGCAGCGAAACTTACACTGCAGTTTTCATTCTGGGACAAAAATCCTCGAAGAGTAAGTCCTACAACTCCAGAGAAATGAGATGCTTTATTCAGCTTTTACTACAGACTGTAACAGAGGCATCTCCACATCACAGGCCCTTCCTTCTCAAACCCTATTGGTGTCCTTCCTAAAAGTGAAAATGCTGTCACAGTTATTACTTCATAGCTCCATCCATTGGCACAAGGAGGTGAGGAGTTTTGCTATTTCAATATACGAATTTTTCTGCAGTATTCCAAGATCCTTCTTTGTGCAGCTCTCCTGCCAAAAGAGACATGATTGTTCTCACAGCAGAAGCCAAACCTGTTTAAAGCAGCCTAGCAGAAATCATCTCTAGGAAAAAAAGGCACCATAATTAAGGGGCAAGAAATCAGGTTTGACCTTCAAAAGTTCCAATAGGTCATTTAAAAGGTGGTATCTCCACCATTAAAAATAAATAATCACTTCAATGCAACACTGATGTCTGAGCCAAATAAGGCCCCTCTCAACAAAGAAACCTGTCCATATAGTAAAGCTCAACTGGCTTCACTTAACATTCACTTAAATATTTTTGAAGATTTTCTTTGAACAGTATTTAAAACATTACAATTAAACATGTGAAGCAGCAAAAAAAGGAGTTTTCTAGGGCATCAAAAGTGGGACACAATGCACAATTAATTTATTTCAGATCTTTAACTTTGCAAAAATGTGTTTAATTAAAAGAAACATATTTGCATTACTCACACAGATTAATGTTTCTCAGGTCACCAAACACTTTGTAACAATTTTAACTGCCTCTGAAAATTAAATTAGATGACTTGGGGAAAAAAAAAATCAAGAATCTTCACCACTCACTTCATAGGCAAACATTATTTACTGTAGGTAAATAATTTAGGAAACAATTTATGTAGTTCTTATGACTCATACCAGTAAGATATAATACAAAGGTTTGGGTCCAGGGTCTTGTTTGGCTGTCTCTTGATCTAAACAAAGAATTACACTTTCTGCAAATTAAGTTACATCCAGGACAAGCATATCAACTGTAGAATCTTCCCAATTTGTCAAAGAGATGGGGAAAAGATTGAAAGTATGATTATCAGAGAAATATCTCCATTACAGACCATTGGAGGGCTCTAACTCCTAGTTACATTGCTGGCAGCCCAAGTCAGTTATGGGTTGCTGAGAAACTACCTTCTTCCTTTCCTGTGTTGTTTTCCTCATTAAGAACATACTGACTTCACAAAGCAAGTGCTAACTGACCTGAAAAGCTCATCTCTTGTGTAGGGAACTCAAAGTCCAACTTGCTCACTGGGGCCTGAGCTACAGTGCTCAGATTGAGTGATCAGAGCTGAGACAGCAATCATTCCCTTTCCTTCCTCTGTCCAGTTTTCTAAGTCCTGAATTTTTTATTTTTAAAATACTTTCTGTATTAGTATATTGACTTTCCAGGCTACCAAGGCAGACAGGAGCTCAGGAGCACTAAGAGGATCAACACAGGGCTCCAAGCAAGACGCATCTTCCCAAAGTGCAGAAAAATCCAGAAGTGTTTCCCAGCTTCCCGACTTGAACACCAAGATGCTTTAGCTGAGGATAGGCTTAGTAATTCCACAGCTTTCAAAATCCCATTTCATGGCAATCACCTGAGAAACCACAGCTCCCTGAGCAAGGAAAGGGGCTTTGGTCTCCAGACCCTGTAGAATCCCACCTGAGACGGCTTCTTTGAAACCTAATTCCAGCAGCACCCTAAGGACCCAGTGAGCTTGTTTCTGACACATAACACAACAGAGGTGTTTAATACGAGTACGGGAGATAACTACAGGACAGAAAAGTGCAATTACACCAGGTCACAAATAGGAGCAGGTAATTTAAAACGTGTTACTTGGCAAACAGCACTAAGACAGCCACTCTGGCACAGGGAGCAAAATAAAACTGAGAAATCTGCAGGTATGAAGCAAAGCAGATGAACAATGAGAGACAAAGTTAGGACCATGAATTTAAAGGAAAGAGACAATAGTACAAAACCTTTCTGGCCCATAGTAAATCCAGTACAGTTAGATGAGAAACAGAATAAAAGAACAGGAGGTGGGAACACAGTAAGAGAAAGAAAAAAGTATTCTTAGCACACAGACAGGCATTTCTCCCTGAAGACATTCATCTTTAAAAAAAAAAATAGGTGTGGTATTCCCAGGACCATAGCAGTATATTTTGCCTGAGGGAAAGAGACTAGAACGAATGGCTTGTAAAAAACCCAAAATGCAGGAAAACCTGTGCAATTTCAAGCAGAAGATGATTATTTCAGAAGCAAAAAATTGCATTTGCTTTGTCTTTTGAGATATGTGGCATGTAAGGCAAGGACTTTCATACATTCCACAAATTATGCAGACCTGGACTTTCTGTAGGTTATTAGGAAAATACCATTTCTACAGGAAAATAATATTAGCTTTTCAAAAATCAGTGTTCAGTACAAACCCTATCACAGTATTGGTGAGCACTGTTTCAGTAAAAGGAGAGTGTTTAGGGAAAGCATGCTTGGTATTTTAATCTAACACATACCTTCATCATCGAATTTTGGATTTAAGTAAGATTGAAAGGTAGATCCTGATGCTCTGACTAAATTCAAGTGCAAATAATTAGTCTACTTTGTGGGGAAAACTAGAAGGCTAAGGAATCAGTTATTTTCTGTTACTTCTGAACAATGATCAGTGCTTGAATATCAGTGATAAGTGAAGATGATTTTATACATGCAGCTGTTTTTCAAGTTGTCTCTAACTTCAGGTAAAGTTTCCTCAATTTGCTGAGGTTTCTGGGTTCAAAACCTACAGACAACACTCCATACTCCATTTGCAGGTAGTTTAGCTTTTATTTATAAAATTAAAATTTCAGATTTCTTTTTAAAAATACAGACAGTTTTATTCTTAGACAACTCAAACTTCACCCACATTTGTTACCTACATTTGCATACTGCTACAGACTCAAGTTAACAGCCATCTTCTCCAAGATACTTCTGCTTCTTCTACTACTTCAATTACTGAAAATAACTCCAATTCTTTTTGTAATTGCATCCTTTAAGATCTCGGTCGTATCACCATCTCCTTGTCTTACAGGGCCATAGAACTTCACTTCTATGGGAAATGAAAGAGGCTACTCTCCATTCACTTACTTTTGGGAAGTGTGGCATAACAGTTTGCATCCATCTGGCTAATCTGTAGTCCCTCAAAACAAGGGGGGCTTCTTCCTTATTGCAAATGGCTACTAGTCCATTATATACATCACAAGATATTGTCAGAAAAAAAAAAAGCAATTGCCTCGGGTGAGAATCACAACAGGAAATTCACTGAAAGTGGAATTACGGCCCAGTGCTGAAACACAACCTCTAGCCCTGCTAAGTTTCCTAGAGACAGTCTTAAGCCCAAACTGATTATTTCTCCCTCACCCATTCATATTCCAGTTAGTGCACAAGAAGAAATATTATTGCATCATTTGGATGGTCAAACAATTGGCCAGTGGAGCTGTAATTAAGACTCTTAAATTTTTCTGAGTGATATCATATTTGTGATGGTGCAGTGCAAAATTAACAAAGTTTAAGATAACAGCTTCTTTACTCATCACAGTTACTGTGAGTATTATACTTAGAACTATTTTCAGACTACCACATTAAAGATGCACTAAAGATGTGACTCCTTCCCACTCTTTCAAAAAAAGATGGGAGGGGAGGGAGAGAGAAAGAAGCTGAACTAGAACAGTTTGCAGTATTAGATGTGTTATTTTCACAAAAAAAAAAAAAAATCACAAAAGCAAGAGCGATACCCTTAAAATAACCTTTTCAGTTTAATACAGATACTCTCATTTCCAAATTTAAGCAGGTATCCCTCCTACCAATTTTATGACAAATGCTGTCATGCTGAGCAGTCCTTGGCTCTCTAGAAATGTACATGCTCAACATCTTACAAAAATAGTTCTTGGTTGTTCTTGCTGCAAGAGTTATTTGTTTCAGACTATAATTTCTCCTTTCCATTAACCAAGGCTCAATTCTGTTTTGGATGAATTTTAATGTGTGAGCAAACCTCCTGACTTATACAGGATGATGTAATTGTGCTGACAAGATTCACTTGCCAATTTAAAATACACAATGGTAAGGGAATGAATAAGCAAGAATAAAAAAAAAAAAAAAAGGTGGTCAATATCATCTAAGTTATCTATTAAAGCTGTCTAGCACTTCTCTTAAAAGTGTCGAAATTGCTTACAAATCTACCAAAAACTGTTGGGCTAAATTTATTCCCAAAAAAAGTGTTGGTCCTAGCCTGAATTTTCCTGAAGACTTCAAGAAGATGGTGAAGGCTGCAGTGATCAGGCATGTCCTTGTTCTTGCTGTTTTGGACTGTTATCAGCCAAACTGGAGGTTAGAGAGCCTACATTTTCAACCACTACCCTTTAGGGAGAAGCAAATTGTGTATTTCATATGAATGTTCCACAAGAAATGGAGAGGAATAGATTTGGATGAAGAGCAAAGAAAATTTTTCCTCCTGGAAAGGCCACCTCAAAAACTCAAGAAGAAAACAATACTGGGTTCTAACAAAGGGACATGAACTGAGAATATGAGGCAGTAGATACTGGAACAGGGAAATAAGCTAGAAGTGAGAGCTGGTGTGTAGGCAGAGAGACAGATTGTACAGGAATCTGAAGGAGGGCAGATACCGCTTTACACTGCTGAGTAATCCTGGAGTCACTTGTCCACAAAGGTACCTTTCTCAGCTGAACAATCAATTTAGGCATATGGACAAATTATGACAAGTCTAAGAACAAGGAAGATCAAGGGATAATTTTTACATGCTTGGACTTTCTGGGTTAAGAAGCAAACTCATCAACCTGTTGCAGATTCCCACTCCTCTTCTAGGATATTTTGGTGAAAGATAGTGTCTCACATTTCCCAGCAAGCTCTCAGCACACAAGCTAAAGAGGACAGGAGATGAAAAAAAAGGTAATCTAAGAAAATAAACAGAACCATTTATCTGAAGAAGAAATACTTTCTTCCTCAAAACAAAAGGCAAAGTGTAAAGGCTGTCCTCCCTCTTTGACCAGGAAGAGCTGCTTTATTACATCATACACACCACTGAAGCAAAAATTTAGAGATCCACAAATTTAAGACACAGTAGTCTTAGAGCTATTTATATGGAAAATCAAATCATATCAGACATTACTGTGAACTAATAACAAATGATTTACTGGTTAGCATTTCATTATATCTCTTCTATATATATGTTCAGAATTGGCCACATGGAAAAAAAATGGATTGGGACTATGGGGAAAAATTATGGGGTTTCAACTGTGGATTGGCAGTCTGAACTAAAATAGTATAAAACTTTATTACTACACAAACCAACACTTTTTCCTCCTTAAATACAACCTTTAAATGCAGGCCCTTCAGTCAGCAAAAATTCTAAACAGAATGAAATAGTATACTAAGCTTGTGTCAAGATCTACTTTTCCCCCCTTTAAAACCTTCATTTTTACTAATTATAAAGGAGCAAATTTAGCTTATTACTTTATCTCATATTTTCACACCTAATGTTTACTGAATGAAAGACACAAAGAAAGTATTTTTCTTGTCTACCTTTCTCTCTAAATCGTTTTGGCAGACTCACCTGACCCAGCTCTCTGGGGATATCTACTACTTTCCATTAATCTAGAGGAATGGTAGAAAGCTAGCATAGGCTAGACATTGAACTTTCAGACTGAGTAACACAACCCTAAGTTACTTCCATTCAGTTCTATACTACATAAGAGTTTCTAACACCTTCCTAAAGCAAAAAGCATACTGAAAGACACTCATTTCCCAAATCCTCCTAAGGTCAACTAGTACAATTCTGCACTGGTGACTTGGATACCACTACACACCATACACACACACAAAACCTTGATATACTGCATTATCTCATTCAAAGAACATAACAGAAGAATTATTGAGGTGAACTGTATTTTGTAGTAATGAGCCAAAGACTGGGTTTAGTGTTTCTTCACTTATACATACTCAAATTTTTAAAGGTATGTTGAAAGAATGAAGGCTTAAGTTTACATGAGAACAGACTTAACTAGTTCATGAAATTCAATACTTCATAAAAATCTTTGTTATAAATTAATCTCTAAAAGGTAGTAAGTCAAGCCTGTCATGCCTTAGAGTTAGTCCTTCCATATTCCCTTCTCTATTGCTATTAATCTTTAATTCACCTCCAAAAAGATTCATCTAGACCATTGGGGAACAGAAGCTGGAGACAGTCTTCAGTAGCATTCAAATCAAACTGATTGTCACATGGAACAAGCCAAAGCCTTTCCACGAGAACTTGAAAAATAAAAAAAGTAAGACTTCTAATTTTATTCATTTTTTTATCTCCAGTCATTTTCTTTGAAACAATTCAAACTAGCAACTGTCTGCCAAATTTAACTGGATTACCTTCAATTTTATATGCCTCTGCATTTAAGCAAAAAACAATACAGAAAAAATTCGTAATTCCTGTCATAATTGTTCATTGGATTTCCAGACAATTGCAGCAGCATCACCACCACATATGCTGATATGTAATAAAAGATAAGTTATGATGTAGCTGGAGTAGATTAGAAAAAAGAAAATCAATGCAAGCAGAACTCATGGAGAAGATTGATAATCAAGAGCCTTGAACTGTTGCACACATGTTCCCCAGACATTAATCTTTTCTTCTCCTTCCCTTACGTAGAACAATACATTTACTTTTAGAAAATAAGGAACTCATCAGAGCAGCTCTATTGGCTGCACTTTCTTCGTACAATACAAGCATGATCCACTGTATAAGTAATTATCTCAAAGTAAACACCTCACACAAATGTACTGACTGTGCACTTCTGCTTTATGATTTGTTCCAAGCATGCAGGCTCCTTTACTGCCACCTCTACAAGGATTATGCTGCAAAGCCAGATATCACTTGCCACCCCTAACCTGCCAGTAAATTTCTTCATAGCCAAAAAATCAAATGTGGCCACAAATACTGCAGTAAGCAAATCTATCACATTAATATCTCATATATGGCTTAATTTTTATTTATTTCAAGAAACAGAATGTTTCTGTCCTGAACTTAATTTCCCATTTTATAGGAAAGGGTTTATTCTGTCATCTTCTCCACCGCTTTTTAGTAACCCCAGAAGCAGCATCCTGAAGACCAACTGAGAACACACACACTGATCTGTTCCTGAGGATATTACAGGTGCTACAGGAAGCATTTTCCCATTTCCATACCGATTGTGATGGTTTTTCTTAAATAACCTGACAAATCCATATGGTGTCTGATCCTCCTGGTATCACTGTAACCAGTACAAAACATACACCTGGAAAATACTTGACTCCACGGCACCACTATGTACAGGAAGCTCTTCTTAGCAGTCACATTTCTTATCCACCTCTCTCATCAGAATATTGGTATCTACAGCATGGGCAGATATCCCAGGCCTACAAAAGGCAGGAAGGAAATGAACCTGTATCATTACAGTTAGACCTGACCTTAAGTGTCTTTTCCAACCTAAATGGTTCTGTGAGTACACTATCCCTTCCATGTCAACTGTGAGTGTTCTGAGCAGAGTAGAAGAGTACTGAAAGCACTCTGGGTTCCTGTTTACCCACCAGTTTCACAACTCTCAAACTGATGGCAGTACCAAAGTTTTTCAAATATCTCCATGGAAATCAAAGTTTTGGCGACAGGATTTTGTTCAACCCACAGAAAATGTAGCAAAGACTACAACACAAGTAGATTTTTCCTGGTCTGAAAAATATCCAAGAAAACTTGCTTTGTTTCCTCCCCTCTCCAAATAAAGTGGCCAAAAATTTCTTTTATTTTTAAAATAAATCTCCAAAATTGGGAGAGTCATGGCAAGAGCCTCTAAAGACCCACAAAATAAAACCGTCAAATTACTCAGGTAATAAAAATGTTTTATACCATTTGTTTCATCAGTGTTCATTTGTAAGTTGCTTGGGTTGGAGAACAAGAACAGAGAGCGTGTTATTATCTGCCTAAAAATTAAAACAAACAACCTAGGTTAGAATTATCTATTAGAACTTCTCCCATTCTATGTGAAAACTTTCTTAGCTTTCCTTTTACATCCATTCAAACAAAAATGTGTGATGTCCCTGTCATTACTATGGTCACATGAAAAGCCACAACCATGACAAGTCTGTGAGGTGCAAGGAAAAACAGATGCAACATTATAGACTTGGGCTTAGAGATAAATTCCCATTATGAATTTTTTTAGTTTTTAAGAATTCTCTAAGGAATCAGGTATATGTTCATTTATTTCAAATGGAAAATATGCACAAAGTTTTGCACTAGGACATCAAAGGATATGGGGAACTCAAATCTCAACATCGTATCTTTTTTTGCTCAAGATACTCTTACTTTATTGAAGTCTAACTCTGAAATACAGAGGCAATTCAAAAGGGACACGGAGTAAATGAATCTTTCTGGTGTTGATGGTGCTAAGGGAGGAGAATAGCAATATTCCCATGGGCAAGTTTTGCTCAATTTTTTCCTATGCAATTCTATAAATAGCCTGGCTCCCAGAAAGGAAAATTGTCTTTATACATCAACTCAATCAAAAAAAAGACAGAACAAAATAATAAAAATATTTTTCTAGTCATTTTGTACAAAGGACTGTTCCATCTTTTTAAAATTCTAATGATTTTAACAGGAATTAAAACCCGAGCAGTTCTCCTGAAGAAGCCCACAGGTTCACTGATGCAGAAATTTCGTTTTTTCAACTGTCTCTGGATTATCCTAGCTAAAAATTACTACAGTAGGATTTTTACTGGAAGCAGAAAATGTATCTTTTCATCTAATTTTCAGGAATAACACATTAACCCCAGAAAGCACTTGAGTAGTAAGATGCATTGCAAGTAATTTATGCATTCTGTAGAAGTATGACATATAGTTCCACATAATGTTAATTTTTGCATGAGTCCAGTCTTGACTGTTCAAGGAACTCTGACAATTTCTATCATCCTTAAATAGCATGGCTTCTTGGTAAGTATCAAGTTCTGACTAATTTGTTCTTTTTTCAGAAATAAATACCTTACAATATGTACCAATACACAGTAATCAAAATGAGGAAAAACTACAGTTACTTTTCATTGTATCAGTATTCAACCCTAAGGTGTATTCAACATACATCTTATCCAGGGGATAATTTTGTATTGTATTTTTTGGCACAATCAACTCTTTGAAAGATTCATCAAATAAATGAGATATAGCCATCTTCTTTGTCTCAAAATATACCCTCTCCTAATCTTCTACTATAGACAATCAAAGCAGGATCTACTCTGACACGGGATAACCCCTGGTTGAATCTCTACTTAAATATATGCAAAGATTATGACAGACTCAAATTCTGGCAACAACCTATAAACTTAGCAATGTGGCAGTCAGCAAGGACAAATATTGAAATTTGAAGTAACCAGAATGAAGAAAGACAAGCAATACTGAAACAAGTGATGCCTGTTGCCAGTTGCACTGCAGATATAGAACATTATGTATGAAGTGTCCCAAGTGGGCAAACATGCCTTGCCTGAGTCCTTTTCCTTGGGTTTTCCATCCTATGATAGGAGTTCTACCACTGAAGCCACAAGTGCTCCCAGCGATGGAGTCTGACTCCAACTTCTGATGCAGGTGCAGAAGACCTGCACAGCACAAGGGGCCAGACAGCATTTCTGAGCCTGTGTGTGAAGCAGAGCATCTCTAACCCACCAAATGGGGAAAAAAACTGACAAACAAATTGATGGCACAGCTGTCACTTTGAATCAGCAGGGAATGAATAAGCTCTGAAGTCTGATTTAAGAGATACATGTACATAAGGTTAGGAGACAGTATCATTCTATATTCT
This sequence comes from Pycnonotus jocosus, assembly GCA_013400435.1. Taxonomy (NCBI): domain Eukaryota; kingdom Metazoa; phylum Chordata; class Aves; order Passeriformes; family Pycnonotidae; genus Pycnonotus; species Pycnonotus jocosus. The sequence continues at coordinate 150,463 of VWYP01012707.1, read as the reverse complement.
AAGGGGCTGAAAGAAGGGACAGAACTGTGACTGCCAAAGACAGCACAACTTTGCTACCAAGTAGTTATATTCTGCAGAAGCACCACCAGCTGGGATCATTAACAAAGCAAGAGGCAGAGCACAGACAGAGCATAAGCAACAGATCCAGCCAAATAACTGCCAGAGATTGAATGAAGAGCAGCTAAATATTTAGGAGACAATAAACCCTAGGTACTGGGAATAAAAAATGTGAATTTTCACAGACAGTTAGTGAAAGAAACATCCTGTACAGCTAAGTCTCTAGGATATCTCTCTTTAGCTTATGATTCTGTAGTGCAAAGTACAATGGCATCTTAACCACTATGCAGAATACAACAGGATACTGCAAAAGGAATAATCAGACTTATTACTCAGGGACACTTTTCAAGATGATCTCTCTGACAAGCTAACAAAAAGAGGAAGGCAATGGCATTAAAAAGGCACATCCTTATTTTCCCATAAATGCACTTAAAAGGTGTTAGAAAAATTGAGGATTCTTTCCCCAAAAATATTTAGAAGACCATGCCACCCCCTATAAAACAGCGAAGGGGAAAAGTTTAACAATAGTAAGAGTTCAAAAGATATTGAAACAGTTATTTAACCAGTTGCAAATAATTCATGAGAGAAGACAGGGAAGCTCTTTATTAGTTAAGGCCAAAAGCACCAAAGCCAGCTGTAAGAATGTTTCCTTCCCTTTCCAGAGGGAGTATTTGAAGCTTAATGTCACAAAGAACCGGTTTTTCGAAACTTTTGGAGGCTGCAGAAACCCAGATAATCTTCATTTTTCCACACACACTGTATATCTGCTAACAGTACCAACCATTACTCAGAGCACTCTTTCGTGAGAAAAGCTAATGTGTTTGCTTGGTTTTATGGGGTTTTTTAAATCCAGACATCTATTTAGGTAGATAGATCTTAAACACATTTGGAAGCAAAAGGCAAAATCAGCTCTGGGTAGACCAGAGGACTACTCATGTCTCTACAGATTAGAGCTCCCCAGCAGCTGCTCCTCTCTCCTACAGGATGTTCCTTCATTCCACCCAAGGGAGACAGTGCAGGTGAGGTTTTCCTCCTTCTAGACACCCCCAGTCAAGAACAGGAAACTAAACAGCAGCAAGCTATTCACTCTTCTGTTTCACCACTCCCAGGGTCTCTATACACACTCACACGTGCTGTAGCTCCTCAAAAACAGCATCTCTGGAGCCCTTCCAGCACAGTCAGCCCTAGCAGCTGAGCTCTGCCTTTCCTAACAGCTGCTTCTAAACTGCTGCACAGCCACTGCTGGAAAAATAGTTAGGCTGAATTATATTATCAGGAAGTAAAAGAAATAATAATCCCAAAGGCATCTACTTTTATTTATATTTATTTTCCAACACAGTGCTTGCAGGTCTGAATCTCTGACAGCATATTGCTTTAGTCTTCCATCTGTGTGAACAGCTAAGGCATTCTGTCAGCACAAATAAAGCAGGTGGTCAGACAACAATCCCTTGCCCAAGCATGTGAGATTTCCCCAATGAAAGTGAAAATCATCCAAAGGGAAGCTGTGCTCCCACTGATTCCCCATACTCACTTTCAGCTATATCCCTGTTCAACTATCTTCCCTTTCTTTTCATTGTGACCACATCAAAATGCCATCAAGAACTGATAAAGTTAAGAGACAATTTATGATTTTCAATGTTTGCACCTGGTATTCAAAATACATGCAACACTCATCAGGGGAGAAACAGTAAGATGTTTATTGCAAGAAGGAAAGGCAGCACTTCATAAGGCATTTTTTGGCCATGAAGTATAAAAGAAATTAAGATATTAACTTCTCTGATCAACTGATCAGTTTTGGCCATGAAGTCAAAAGCAGGAAACTGCATCATTGATTCTATTGTGTAAATTTACAGACCTTTCAGTGCTAAGTAAAATAACTGCTCCACCTGCACTAAAGACTTGGAACTCATATTTCTATCTATTTTAAATAAAGTACCTTGGAAATCCATCTGATGCACAAAAGCATAATGTGATGAGAATAGTACCTAATGTTCCTATCAGCCAACTCCACAAGATTTAGTTTGAGACTTTATCTATAATTACGGTTCCTTGTTCTTATCTCAGTGAGTAACTGCAAACACAACACAGCAAAGTTGTTTCAATTTTTGTCTCTTTTTCCCTTCTAAAGAATTGGAAAAAATTTAAGCAGTTAAAAACTAAAAATGCACAAAATGTTTCCCTTACACATTTAAAAGCTGGCAAGGAGTGATGCTTAACACAATTAGATTTAGCCTTTCACAGGTGTTTTCCAGAGGTGTCACAGGGTTCCGTACAATGGTCAGAAACCAGCAGTCTGGTGCCAAGAAACCTCAGTCTCCTAAATCCATAATTTGTCATTTGGCTCTCTTTTGCCTGGGTTCATCAGTTCTCTTTCTGCATTCTTTTATTAGCAGAAGTGAATAGGAAAAAATTTAGAAGTAAAGGAAATTCAATACAAACCTTGGTTATATGCTCCTACTTCTGGAGTCCTAATCCACTGAGCTGCCTGCACCGCTAGCTAAAGCTACAGAAGTAGTGTACAAAGGGGAAAGTGCTTTGTTTTGTTATTGCAAGTCAGGCAGTGGGAGTCAGGCACCTTAGATGCAGACAACTCCTGTTTACCATATCACACCTCAGATTCACCATGGCCTTAAAGCAAAACAAGCCATATTTTTGCAATTGTCCCCTAGGCCAGCAACATACTTCAGTGGACTTATTCTTGCTGTCACATGTGTTTACCCAGACATAATATTTTCTTTCCTTTCTAATGATAAATTTAACAGATTTCCCTACAGACTAATTTTTATCCAGTACTTCTTTTCCCTGAAGGGCTAGAATTTTACCTAATACACTGGCATACAATCAGCATAACCATCGCAAGCAGAACTCTGCCAACACCACTTGAAAGCATACTGTGCAAAATCATAATGCAGTGAAAAAAAAATCCTTTACAACTCCAATCACATTCTCTAGATAGCCACATTTATAGCATGATGTGTGAATAAGGGTATAGATTTATTAGGCAGTTTTAAGAAAATGCAGTAACAGAAAAAGCTTATAGGAGAATGGTGGCCTTTTATTTATAACAGCAATTTTCTTCTGTGAAGAGTTCTAATGTATTTTTCAGTTAATTTTTGCAAACTCTCCTCTATTACTCATTCCAGTATTAAAACAGGAATTAACACTTCCTTACATAATCATATATAATCTTAATTATGCTTCTCTTTTGCTAATAATATCTAAAATTCAATACACTACAAATATTTGAATGACATCAATCCTATGTGCAACACCAATTTTCATCAAGCCCAAAATATCTAAGGAAAGTGTTAGCCACTTTTTCTACAGAATTTCATATTCTGCAAGAAACAGATTGTACTTATCATATTATCAAAAACCTGCTGTCAGTTTACAAATACATTAGGCAGGAGTATTTCTCATGCAAGGAAAGGTTCTGAGTTCAAAACCCAAGACAGTTAAAAGGGAACTCTTATACATTACAGCACAGCAGTCTCCCCTTTCAGAGGTCTGAAGGCCACACACCAGCTACTGCCCAGTATCTTCCTTACTTCCTTAAATACCCAGTTTTCCTACCATCTTTTATACATATAGACTTGTGTCACTGCATACATACAGTATGACAACTTACACAAAGACATATAATCCTTATGATCAAATTTTATCTTATAATAACAAAGTCTAAAAGTATAGCTAGCCATTAATAATTAGATTATGAGAGGAGACTTACACGAGAAATGGCTCATGCTGAGATCTCTGTAGATTTAAAATACATATGGACATATCATCCAACTGCCTTCCTACTACAAAGCCTTTTACTGCTCTTTCTTCCATAATTTTTCAGATATTCCAGCTTGTCTAGCCCCCTAGGCAACCTGATTCTTAGTAAGGGTCTCACCATCACAACTCAGTACCTGTTCTTTCTTTCCNCAGGGTGATTGGCAAGATAGGGTGATACCACCAAGGGGTTGGGAAAGGGGGATCAGGGGAATGGATTGAACCAATTATAATTTGATTACTACACACTGTAACAACATCTCCCTTACATTACTTCAACAGAATCATCAACCCTCACTAGCCACTTTATTCTCCTCAAAGTTCTCAGATTTAAACTGTTAGTCTCTCCAATAGCCCTACCATACCCATCAGATCTAGGATTCAGCCATATGTTCATCTTTGTTGATAGCAGTAGCCTCAGCTTAAGCTTTCTCAAAACAAAACTTTCCACCTTAATGTGGATAGTAAAGCCCTGAAAGGCAAGAACCTGACTGATACAGCAGCCCTCTTGTTAGAGGGTAGAAATGAACCAAGACGCTGACTTCTTGTTTATCACAGCATGAAAAGGGTCCTGGTTTATTCCTCTTTACAGCTCAGCCATCCTGACTCCAACCATTCACTGACTCTGGCTGCAGCAAGCTCCTGCTGCAGGTTTCCCTTGGAGCCTCTGACTGCTGGCTATTCCCTGCTAAACTGTGACTGCAGGTATTGGTTTGCAGACTCTGACTGCAGGCTTTTACCCAGCTAGACTGTGACTGCAGACCCAGACTGACCTCACAGCAGTGATTCTCTCTCACCCCAGGATCCTCCTTCTTCAGCCGGTCTCCCTTCCTCAAGGCTTTCACTCCTCCATGATCCTCTACTCACCAGCTAGCCCACTCCCTTTCATCACACTTATTTGATACAGCTGTTACTCAATCAGGGGTGAGGCTGTATTGGGTAATTAACACAGCTGCTACTTATCATGGGCGAGTCACCTGAATTCCCTTCTACACCTGACCAAATGTGAGGATTGCCCCTGGCCGAGCAGGAACTAGCATGGCACTGTCTCCTTCACTCCAGCTGCACCTTGGTTTTCAGATGGTTAAAATTTCCATTAGGCTTTAGAATGCTTGGCATAACAAGCCCCCAAGTTCACTATCTTTTTAATGCTACCACTGCCATTTAACTCATAATTACTGGCAGTTCCTATGAGATAGTTTATGGAATATATGTCCTGGTGCTGCTCTAGTCTCCATTACAGAAGGTGAAGCGAGAAGTTAATATTTGAGTTCAGGTTTATAATCCCCCATCACAAGTAGGCAACAGAAGCAAATTTGGAAGTGACCTGAGTCACTTCCAAATGTGGACCCCATAACATGGTCCATCTTTGAGATCGTGTAAACCAAGTGCCTGGCAGGTAGTGAAATAAAATCTTTACACCCAAGTGAATATACATGTATATATATGTATTCCTATTTATGTCATGGCAACTCTACACTTTTCTTCATGCTGCTTGTACCTTCATGTGCACCAGAATCAATAAGCTTCAGTCCCAGCAGTCCTATTAGTTTTTATCTCCCAGCATTTTCTAAAAGTGGCTCCTGGTGACTTATATAAATAAAAGCAGCTTTTTACAGGAACAACAGATTTATAACTTTAATAAGACTGCCCTCCTTCCTGCATTAAAGTCTACAGTACATGACAAATCATGTTAAGCAAGCTGGTATCAAATCTGAAGCCAAATGCATTTTTGTGCCAAATCTTAATTCTCTGAAGAGCTTCAAGCATATTTTGAAGATGTTAAATTATTGATAAGGAAAATCAATTCTTTTTCCAGCTCAGGCAATGTCATACAGTCACAGTATATGCAATAGCTAGGGCAGATTTTCTGTTTTATTTACTTCATGACTCTTTAGAATTAAATTACCTACTTTGTTCCTCTTTAGAATCCTGATAAACAGTCACAACCGACAGCTTAACAACTTCTGTTAACTTCAGATAAGAATAAAAGATTTGTCTGAAAACAGACTGTCAGAAACAGACAAGGAAACCATGAAACACCAGCATACTCCTAAGTTTATTTATTAAACTTTTATTATTCCACCAATATCATTAAACCTGGACACTTCAGCAAATAAACTGCAACGTGTTCTGATCTTACTATGAACAGCTTCCTCAAAGGGTCTGAAATAATAAAACATGTTCCATCCAGAAAAGCAACAAAATGGCAAACAATCTTGGGAGAAAGTTGGCAGATAGCAAGAATAGCTCTTTGTAAACCTTTCCAAACTAAAAAATTAGTACTATCTACATATATACTTCCAAGTTATTTCAGTCCCAGTGATTTTATTCAGTATCTATCTCCTAGTTTTCCAGAGAAAAGCTTGAGCACAACAATGGGTATGGTGATGGAAGCATTTTTAAAAGTATCCCAACCATTATAGTACATACATAAAAGAGGGAAGAAAATAAAATGTTACCAATCTTTCTCATTCTAAAGTAGAACAGCAATTATTTACCAAGGATAAACAACCACCCTCATTCCCTTTCCCAGAAACATCCTAACAATCAGTTTTAGGACTTAATGATATCACATGGCGAGTTAATAGAGAATTCCCTTGAGATTTCCTATTGAAGATGTCCAATTTAGTAAAAAAAGAGGAAAAAACAACTCTCTAGGTTAGTTAGTTACTATGCTTCTCCCATTGGATAGCTCAGACTATACCCCATTGTACTGTTATGCACAGAACGACAGCCTAAACAGATAAAATTAATAGCTCTGTGCACACAAACAAAAATATCTTTTGTCCCCTAAATATCCTACCAGTTAGGCCACCCTCCAAGATGCCTCTGCCAAATGCAAAAGATTCCCAGTTCTTTGATAAGTGTCCCCAGAACTGAGAAAAAACAGATTATTTTCCGTAAGTGATGTGAGCCAGCAGCGCTACAGCTCCCAAAATGTTCCCAAATGAAACCATTCAGCAAAAAGAATGCGGTTGCAATTAACTACTAAACAAGCAAATGCATATTTTTGATGACTAAAGCATCTCTAAGAAAATCCCTTCTAAGTTCTAATATGAACCTCGCAAAAGTGATAAGTAATAAACGCCTGTTTTTCAATCAGCCACAATTCAAATGTGTGATGGCAAATGTCCAGACAGGAAAACTATCTGAAAAGCATACAAAATAGGCCCTCAAAATAGAGTGGAATGAATTCCTTTGTTGTAAGTAACTCTCTCTAAGCTCCAATTCTCACGATACTGTTTCTGATCTAATTAAACGAGAAATCTGCTGTGGCAGGAAGCTCACCTAAGTGCTCTAGAGAGAGCCCATACGTCTAGGCAAAACACAGCCACTTGCGGAAGGTAAATAACAGATGTTGTTTTTCCTTCTCCTTAATACTTAACTAACTAGTGCATCTGCCGCCTCTGCGCCCGTGGAGCCCGACAGCTCCCGGCAGGGTGAGGGGCCAATGGGCAGAGCCGGTGCCAGCGGCAGCGCGGGTGGCGATGCCCCGCAGCTCTCCCCGGACACCGGCGCCCATGGCTGCTAAGCTCCCAGCCCGCAGCAGAGGCGGCGCCGCCGATGGCCCCCACGGGCCCC